>VTPC01005541.1:44504-91855 GCA_011009095.1 Ignelater luminosus | reverse complement strand
CATTTTTAATATTACACCCACAGATCCATTCACTTAAGTCATAGAAAGTTTGACGAAAATATCTGTTTATTTCCGTACCTCTATCTTTTGTTGTTTGATTTAAATTAAGTTGAGGTTTTGGACAACCACTTTCTTTGAACTTTAAACGTACGTTTTTCAAAATTTAATCCACTAGTATATTTCAGATTCAAAATTTCTTGAACTGAAATTATCATTAGATGTACCCACACAATCACCACACATAAATAATATATAACTCTTAATTAAAACTAGACAAAAACTAAGACAAAAGCTGAGATTTAAAACAATTTTTACTTCAACTTCTAAAAAATTAATCACCCGCATCTTCAGCAAGCTCATAACTTCGACAATTTTCGACTCATTAGTCATTTCATTTATTTTCGTACCGGCCGGCCGTCGACCACATTGCAGTATACGGACCAAAAGTAACTCTCTTTCTGGCACATTTAAACAAATATTTTTGTTCTTTTTCAAGTTTCAATGCATTTTCAATATACCATTAGCACACTGCAGGGACAAATTAAAATACCGCTGAGCCAATGCTACAACACTAGAGGATCGGCGAATTGTGTTCGTGGCGCTAAATGTTTGAATATATTTGTAGAGATTTTTTAAGTTTCTACAACTTCTGAAAGAAATTATTAACAACAACTATTTAGCAATGCGATTAACATTTATTATTTAATTTTATAGGAGGGTCATTGACCAAATGACCATATAGAGAAACCGCCACTGCGCAACAGTGTTAAGAAGGGGGCAGTGTAACGCTCCATCCCTGGAATATTCTAGAAAAAGTCCCGAACAGTCTCGAACAAGCTGGTCGAATGTGCCGAAGAAATCTCGAACTATACAGAGTGCTCCACCGTCGAATGTTCCAGAAGGAACGCGAACTTTCTGGGCTCACGTGGAAACGAATATAAGGCTGCGTTGATCGAGCCGAAGTTAGTTCTACAGTCAATCAGCTAGTAGTTACGAACGAAATAAATATTAATTAGTGATAAATAAATTCTTCTGTGCATAAATAAATAAATAAATTAGTGTAAATAAATACTGGAAATAAATTGTAAGAAATTAAGTAAAAATAAATAAATAATATTAAAAATAAAAAACACGTTTTAGTCGAAACGTAACAATATTTTCTGGCGTCAATTATTATCAGCTGACGGCTTATGAGACAACCGTGATAGTCTAAAAACCGTCGTAGCGCTTTCTTATGAAAAACCACAGAACACACAGCTTTAAAAATTATTGGTGCAAATTGTGAAAACTATAGAATTTAAATTAGAATAAAATGAAAATAAATAACTAAAAACAAAGCAACCAAATAAAACTAATAAAATGAAAAATCAAATCTGTAAACAAAAACAGAAAAATCGTTGTTAGAGTTAAAGAGGTCAGTACTAAAGATAAGTTCTAACACTATGATTCACTCGATACACAATGTATGCAGCAACTGAAAACGCCTTTAAAGTAATCGTGTACCAAGCATTTTGCTATAAGAAAAATAAATAGTTACAGTTGATTTGAGGTAAACAAAGCTTTGCAGAATACAAAAACCAAGACTCAGGAAACCGTCCTCTTT
Organism: Ignelater luminosus; assembly: GCA_011009095.1. NCBI lineage: Eukaryota > Metazoa > Arthropoda > Insecta > Coleoptera > Elateridae > Ignelater > Ignelater luminosus. Next base: position 90,252 of record VTPC01005541.1, on the reverse strand, counting down.
TGCTCGAATCTGAACATACTTTTTATATTTTTCCTCGACTTTTTCTCTTTTAGAAATAGATCTTTTTGCTTACTTTTTGTTTAATCTGTTGTAGCAGTGCAGCACTGGTAGTTTTGTTGCTGCAATAGGCCCGTCGAAAACTGATGGTAAAGGTAGATGGAAGTTCGAGATATTTCTGTAAAGTAATCAGAAAGATTGCTCTGATTTCTATTCATAGAACAATAGCAAATAGTGAGTAATAGTAAGGTTGAATAAAGTTGATATCAAGTTTCAAAATGGTTCTAAGTATAATTACGAAAAAGTACCAGATACGCTTAATACTCTCTTATTTGCTATATTTTGTTCTGGATATTGAAGGACAGTTGCATATTTCCACGCAGCAAGACAGTTTTCTAATATGCTAACTCATGTCCAGTAAATGAGGCATTTAGTTTCTAAGGTAACGCAAGAGGAATATGGAGCTTTTTACAGTAAGAAAAAGATAAAGTCTTGATGTCAGTATTGTAATTGGTAGAGGGTTCGTAGGTTTTAAAATCAAAGATAAATGTTTCTTTTAGTCCCTCAAGTTTTTGGGTTTTTTAAAAATAGTTTTCCTGAAAGCCCACGTTGGGAGGAGCAAAAAGGAATAAAAAGTAAAAGTTATTGTTAAAGGCACTGGGCATGTTTTGCTCTCTTGCAGTCCTTACATGAATCAGTTGGATTTCTTTCTGTGGGAAAAGCGAAAAATAAAATTTGTCAATCTTCTTTTGAAAATGAAGAACTTCATCATGCCGATCTGTTACTGCGGAAACTTTAGTAGGACAGAATCTTGATAGAAGACTTACTCTGTGTGAAAAAAATAATGAGAGGTACTTTGAGCATTTGTTATAATTATTCTTGGTATTACTTTTGCATTTATTTTGTATTTTCTTAATATTAAACTTAACTTGAATTATCCGGTACGATGACATTTTTCGTATTTCAGTTCTGTCATTGCATTGCATTATCATATCTTGGCACATATCTACCAATCATATTATACAAAGTGCCGCGTCATTTGGAATTCATTTGTTTGTATGATGTATTGTCTATACTAAACATTTCAGGTGGGAACACATAAATGGGTACCCTGTATATCAATGTTCAGTACTCTTTTGGGAATAAAATTAAAAAAGTATTTGTCAGGAAACCCTAACTGGTACGAAGTTGGAAGAGGATGACAATGAATTTACAATCTAAATATTAAGAAGGAGGGGCTTAGCAGGGGAAGCAAATGAGGGACACTCGTTGACTTTTAGGGATATACTCCTATGTGATCTAAACATTTGACAAAATTAAGTTTTTTCCCAATTAGTTGCGGGTCAAATCTAGAACAGAAAACCATGAACAGTGGAGGCGTCTCTTTATGTCTACGAGGAATGTAGGAGCCCTGTCTTCTAGGAGTCACGTATCCACGCTTGGACATAGTCCCATCCATACATACTACGTGTCCGTCAGTTAGTGTTGGGCAAAATGTTATTTAAATACACTTACATAGTAACTGTAAATGCAATTTTAACAATTACATAAAGTAATTGTAATTGTTAATTGCATTTAAAGTTACTATGTAATTGTAATTGTTAATTGTAATTAAATTACATTTTGCCCAACACTGTCGTTAGTAGTGTTCTGCTTCAGTATATGTTTACCCAACTAGTACAATGAGTTTCTTATCGTTCAAAGATTTGCCGCTATAGTCATACAAGCTTGGCCAAAATTAGAGTTTATAAATATTATGTAAGAATTCTAACCAAAATTGACTTTCAAAAATGCTTTTCTCCATGACCAAAAGAGATAAGAGTCATGTTTGCGGATTTGCAAATAGGAGAGCTTCTAACAATTTCCCAGTACAAGAGTTTTTTGCTGAAGAGAAATGACGACACTTGATTTCTGTAAAATTGAAAAATCTCAAAAATATCAGATATTCACCGATCGCCGCGAGATACAAGTACAATATGTATTACGAGGGTTGCTATTTATATTTCTGGCCTTGGCAACACTGACTGTTTCCAGGCGTCAGCTGACATTTCCGGTGTAAACTTTACATTGTTGAACATAACCTCAACCACAACATTTTGTCATTTGAGTGCGATTAGTGTTGTTTGCAGTTAATTGAAAAGTGCATTTCCTAGTAAAAAATGGAATGGACCCGTGAACACCTTCGTGCAATTATTTTTCATAACTTTCGACGTGAATTATCACGACAAGAGTGCATCAATGAACTTAATACATTATATAGCCATGAAGCTCCATCCTACAGCACTGTAAAAAACTGGTATAATGAATTCAAACGTGGCCGATGTTCACTCCAGGACGAAATCCGTGAAGGCCGTCCAAAATCTGTCGTTGTGCCTGAAAACATCGATGCTGTGCGTGAACTGATTAAACAAGATCGTCATCTGACATACCGTGAGATTGAGGCATCTTTGGGCATTAGTATGACTAGCATCAACAAGATATTACATGATCATTTGGCCGTAAAAAAATTTGTTCCCGTTGGATCCCGCATAACCTGACCAATGCTCGAAAGAAGGCTCGTGTCGACTGGTGTATTGAAATGTTGAAAAAATTTGCGAAAGGTGCATCAAAGCCTGTGTATAACATCTGCACTAATCATGGATCTACGCATATGACCCCGAAACAAAACAGCAATTAACTGTGTGGTTCTTTCAAGACGAGCCAAATCCAACAAAAGTTGTTCGCGGAAGAAGCACATCGAAGCAAATGGTTACCTGTTTCTTTGGCATTACCGGTCATGTGGCAACAGTGGCGTTAGAGCAACGTAAGACGGTCAACTGTGAATGGTACACAACCATTTGTTTGCCAGAAGTCATTGGAGAAATTCGGAAAACTTCAAAGAAGAGGCGAATCATTCTTCATCATGACAATGCAAGCTCTCACACCACTGCTCAAACAATTGATAATTTAACCAGCCAGAAGGTCGAGTTGATGGGCCATCCACCATACAGCCCTGATTTGGCACCCAGTGACTTCTTTTTATTCCCGTACATCAAAAACAAACTGCGTGGTCAACGATTTTCAACACCAGAAGAAGCCGTTTTTTGTTTCAAAACGCATATTTTGGAGCTGCCTCAAACAGAGTGGAAAAAGTGCTTCGAAAATTGGTTCAAACGCATGGAAAAGTGTATCAATCTTAATGGAGAATATTTTGAAAAACAATAAAACTAGTTTCGATCATAAATACTTGTTTTTTCATTGTTAGGCCAGAAATATAAATAGCAACCCTCGTAACAATTCGATCGTCTTATTCCCCATCCTTGCAAAGGGTGTCATTGTTTGGTATATCTTATTGTTAGTCTTCCTTGAAATATTGTTTATTTCTGCGTACTTAACAAAATATTATACGAATAAGCAATGAAGAATCTCAAATACTTGTAAGGCAGGTGCTCATAATCAAACATACTTATAATAATGATACAATCTTTATGATACTATTATGTACCACATAAACAGTTTTTAAACAGTAGCTTAGATGTAAATAGTGCAAATCACAGCAAACCAATTTATTTTGTCTTTTTAGTTTTTCAACATTGGAACGCTTCCAGTAATACTAGTAATGTTAAAAAATTCATGATATCAATTCGTTATGAACTCCTAATTCCTAAATTTACAGATCTGTACCTCTCCTTGTTGCTGCAACCTCCTTTTGATTTTATTAATTGTAGATTTCATTCATTTATGTTTAAAGGATTTTCTTCCGTAAAAACAGTTATATTCCGGTTAATAAAAAAGTTGAATTAGTAAGCGTTGATTCAAATTTATTACCTACTAGAAGAAAAAATCTTGCCTACCGATTATACAAAGTTTTATGTTTTAGTCAATAATGAGGAAAAGAACGTGTAAAAATTTTTTTGTATTACTACTGTTATTGTTAACTACTTTAGGTATTCCTGAAATACAAAAGAATATTTTGTTTTATAGCTAAAAGAAACTCAAACACCCAACTGTAATGCAAATGCATGCAAGTCATTCCTTTAAAATAAATTCAAACTCAAAAATAAATTTATTACTAACATTGGATGCTTCTATTGGATTCTACTTGTGTGATTGTTTTTATTTTTATTTCTAAATATTTTTTAGTTTCTTTACCCTTTTTTCAAATGTTTATTTAGTATGCTGACTATTTCGCTATATCTCCGTCTGAAAACTCCACCCTTCAAACTGCTAGAGCCAACAAGATAATTTACAAGTTCAAATATATATATTTTGGAAACATTTTAAGAATAAAACTCCAGTCGTGTTTTCACACTCATAAATGTATACGCACATTTTAGAGTGAACAAGTAGTCAAGGAAATGTAGGAAGATTTTGGCACCTTGCCTTAAACTTTAGTTATTAGCCAGAGGTGTCCAGCGTCGGGACGCCAGCGGAGTTTAGTGCGGGCCCAGAGCGGCGTCTGCGTCGCACTCGCGAACTTGCGCTTAAGTTTTATTTTTTATTAGTTTTTAGTTGTTCTTGTAATTTTTGAAAGAGGGATTTTATAGTTTAGAATTGAAATAAAAAATGGCAGAAGCACCTTGGAGGTAAGTAAAGGTTTTTGGCGTGATTTCTCTAGTTTTAAAAGAATAATCTTGAATCAAGTAACGCTCGGGCCGGAAGAAATCTCGATATATTTAAACACGAATTGCGCCAAGTACGCGTCGCATTTGATAAGGAATTATTATTGTTATACATTAAAATAGTGCATATTTCTGTGGGTTTGAATATAATTTTGTAACAGTATTTGTGCCAAAGCTTCGGTTAAGAATAGATTTGAAAATGTGCCCAGAATCAAAGAAAAATTGCAATCTTTTTGGATTTTTATTATGTGTTGCTCGATTTAACTTACACACTTAATATGTATAGTGTTTAACATTCTTTATATTGACCTAAATAATAGAGAAAACTATGTGTTAAGTATAAAAATAAATAATAATAAAAATATTCCAATGATTCACAGAAATAGGTGTAATATGTAACAATCATTTAGTCACAAAAACTGAAATTGAGTCACGAGTAAAATTAAACTTTCTGGCTAGCTTTAGAAAATTTAGAAATTCTCATTTCTTGCTTTTTTTAAAAATGTGTGTCAATCATAAGAAAATAGAAATTTTGCAAGATGCGTAAAATCCAAATCTATCTTAAAAGTGTAGATCCTAGATTTTGGCACTGATTTGTTTGAGGTTAGAAAAACGCAGATTTATGTCAAAGTCTCTCACAGTCAGTTCTAAAATCCAAATTATAAATGATTGTTAAGATAAATTATTTTAGGTTTAGTTTAATCTTGAAAAATTATTTTAATTTCTAAAAAAAGGATCTTCTGTCACTACAACTTTTAAACGGTAAAGACTTAACGGAAATTAAATTTGAAACCTAGAAGGAGAAAAACTCTTTTTCTCAAAATAACCAAATCAGTATTTTATAGAAAAGGTTATTGACTTTAAAATTTATAAAATCATTCAGCAGATTTAAGTTTTGCGTTTGCCAATCTTTTTTACTATACACTAAACTATCAAACTTTTCCCTTCTTCCGGTATTTTTCAAAAAAAGAAAATCCCACCTAAAAATATATACATTTCCGAAATTTAAAAAGTCGTTCACCTCTTTTTTTAGACGACAACGACATATCGGCCGGTTTTTTGACCTCTTCAATAAGTACAAAGTTCGAGTTTAGAGCCGTTTTGGATACGGGCCTGGATTTTTTAGAAATTCGTTACTGGATAGTTGCAGACTATGAGTAATACGTTGAGTCAACAATGCGTAATAATAAATTTTTCTTGGTCCGTTCAACCATAATTGTTTATAAATGTTGATATAACAACAAACTATAAAATATAATTTTAAAAGATTTCTTTTAAAAGCGGAATTCTAAATTATAATTTCAGGAAATCTAAAATTTGATTATTTCGTAATAAAATAAGTTTATTTGTATAAAATAAAACGGAATTAGTTATTTTGCTTCCGGTTGGAAATAAAATTACAATGAATCAAAATATTACCGAAAATTTTCCAGGATATCGGATTTAGACCAGTTGCTTGAACTATTTTTAATTTATGTTTATACAGTAATAAACTAAATTTTTATTTCTGGAAAATCTGCCAAAAGGCTATATAAGCTTTGTTTTTAGATCGAATTTTTTTCATGTAAAATGTTTCATGTTAAATCCTCAAGTCTTTTTAAACTTTTATTACTTTCGTAAATCTAAAGATTTCAAATAGGGTTTTCTGATTTCTAGTTAAATAAAATTTATTAGACTTGGGATTTCAAAGAGACTAAAGACATAAATAATATTTGAGCGAAAACAATTTAAATTTCATTCGAGGCGTTAATACTTCTAGATGACGGACTTTTATGTAGGCGAAGGTAAGGAATGTTGGAACCAAAACTGTTCAGACTTAATTCATTAACCTGAGAAGGTTCTTATAATTAAGTTAAAATATGCTTGTTTTAGTCTTTGCTCAGCTTTAACAACTTTATAGTTCTTTATTAAAGGTTTATTAAGTATTTTCTTTCATTTTGTAATTTGTGTTTTGTTCCAAAAATATTAGAGCAAACATAGCATTTTGCATTGTTTGTACCGTATGAGCTTGGTTCACTTTATTTTGCCACGTGTATTTCTACATCTATTTTAGTTGGCTACTCTGCACTGTTATGTCTTGTTAGTTAATAATATATCGAAATAGCACTAGCACGCTTTTCAAGCGTACCTTCTTAATACGTTTAGATTTCTTCACGCATGTTGTACTTAAATAATTTGTTCTACGTATTTTAAAAATTTTTCAACATTTCTTTTTCTAAGGTTACATTTCTTTAATTATTTGTAACTTGCTATTGCTTTTTTGAGGAGCCTTTCTTTGTTTTTTCTGACTTGGTGATGCTACACTTTTGTATGTAATGTTCACTTGATACACATTTTCAATAGTCTTTGAAGATGACTTTGCTAAGGCATCTATTGGTAGCTACCAATTTTTAGTTACATATTATTAAAAAAGGAAGATCAGATCAAAGTGCTGATTTGTTCTTGCGTCTTGCAACCTTTAATTTAATGATGATAAGACAATGAACTTTAGAATTAGAAGCTATCTGTAACAGGTTGAAGAAGTGTGAATTTTGACAAAAGTTATAGTTCAAACATGATCTCAGACCATTTTACATTAATTTTTAGGTATTATTTTCATAATAATGACTCTTTCATATTCAACATAATATATAGCTGTTTTTTTTTCTTTGTTAAACCTCTTACTTTGTTGTTATTTTATCATTCTCGCTTCTTCATCTCCTTATTTTTTATTTTTTCCTCTTTTCTACTAGTCTTTTTCGTATTTCTTGAAATCTGTCTTCTTCGCCGTATTCTCTTTTTTATACTACCACTTTCGTCATTTTCCTTTCTTATTTTCTTCTCATTTCTCTCATTTTCTTCCTCGCTTTTTCTTCCATCTTTGGCACGCTTTGCTTTTCTTCTCACCGAGAAGAGTAAAACAAACATTAGCAGGCAATGCATTTTAACATGACTTGATGTTCATATCAAACATCATATTGTACTTGACATATCTGTATTAAAATCATAGTTTAGTAAATAACAAATTATAAAGTAATTTAACTAATTACAGTCTGTATGTAAGACTTGATCTTATTACTATTATTAACTCTGGGACTTACTGTCCATTACAATCAAATGCACTGCAGCCAGAAACCATTATTGTGCTTTTCAGTTAGCTCTGGCTTCACTCAAGCAGTCCTGTGCCTTCAAACAGACAAAACAGTTTCTTTGTCGAATAGAAGCTAAAATCGTTTGGTACAAAAAGTTTCAAATCAGGATAGTTTAAACCTTTTTGGTCAATCAATTGACTTTTTTGTTACTCTCATGACTATATACTGTGCCCTGGCTCAAATCAGTTTAACTGTAGAATTTCAGTCTGCCAAGGTACGTTACATACGGACAGTGCGCTCAGGAATTCACATATAAGTTTTGAAGTCAGATTGGTTCTCTGTAAATATATAAATTTGTTTGGTTTATTTATTTTTATTGTTTTTAGGTTTTAGTCTTGAATCTTAATGTAGCATAAATTTCTACATAAAAAACCGTAACATAATATTTTCTTAGGAAGAAGTAAAGTTCTACCTTTGGTTTTATACTAAGTATAGATTTCTGATCCGATGCCATTCAAAGTTTGTCATTCCATCAGATAGTGGAGTTAGTTCAGTATTTCTCCAGATCTCTCTCTCGATACTTACTGGAAATCTTTGTTCAGTCAAACCTATTATCCATCATTTAACAAGGAACTGGTATACTATGGTATAACAAGAAGTGGCCGACAATGTAAAATTAATGATTCTGATGATGTGTATCACATCAGAAACATTACCATAGCATTGTCTTTTCAAATAATAGAAGCTTATTCAAGCAGCAAAGATTTTGAAAACTTTTAAAAACTCTAATGTTAGGGTTTCTGACTGAAATTCATTTTTCTAAAAAGTCTGTTGTGGATATCTAAGTATATCTCCTTCTATTCAATTTTGTTCTTGAGTAGTTATTGAACTTATTGGCTAATATTGACGCAGGTCTATTCTCAGTAGGTGAAGATCGAGCTTTACTGAATAGATGCGATTATTTCTTCTGAGCGACGCCACTTTACAATTAAAACAACAAATTTTTCTTTGCTCGGGGGTCAGAATCTATTATCTAGATTCGTACGTACCTTCCTTAGAAATAGCCATTCCATCGCCAAAATTCCAAGATACTGGGCAAATAATCTACAGGGCTTTATGTCCGGAGATGAATTAAACAAAGATGCATCCTTTGACGTCAGTTCTAGTTGGTTAACCAATTTCTCTCGCTTTTGGACGGGGGCTGATCTTATCAAAGCTGTCCAACTCAGGGCAACATTCTCATCACTGTTCAGGTTTCTACTGGAATTCTGAGAAATCCCATTATTAAATTTTGTAAAATCGTGGTGTTTTTGAAGTTGTCAATTAAAATGTTTACTATGCTCTGATCAAGGAAAAGAATTAATTCTACTAACCATATGCTTTTCAAAATACCTTTATGTGTGCTAGTTATGTATACTGATCGACAAAGGTATTCTTTAAGTTGCCGACCAGTGTACATGTACATAATACATAATATATTAATTGCAGTTTAGTTGCTCTTATAGACTATCGCATTTCAGTTAGCATCAATTCATTCTTTCATTCCAGTTAATTCTAACCTCCATCTCTTGGCCGAAATAACTTTTAGTAATGTAACAATTTTTCTTTTCAGTAGTTAAGCATGATAAATCTAAACTGTGTGCTTACACTTTTTTCTAATTGGCTGCAATACTATTATTACTAACACTTTATAATTCGAATGTGGGTAGAGACACAACTAAATTTACTTAAAGCCCAATTTCACAAAAATAGAATTTTTATTAGGCATGGTCCATTAAAGAAGCGACTGCTCTAAATTGAATTAAATGCTCTGCTTATCTTCTAAATTATAAAGTCTTATTATTGATTTCTTTATTTTTTTTCAAACGGTCTATTTTCTGTAGTCACATCAAATTTGTTTTGAAAAAGATGGTATTCTCTGCTATTTTTCTAAATATTTAAAAATCGTTTATACTTTGTTAATATTAATATGTAACAAAATGAAGTAAAATAATATAAAAATAATGTAACCGGAGAGGTTCTTTGAATTTTAAACGATCTGTCTGTATTTAATGTTTGTACTTTCCAAAAACAAGGCATGTTTAAAGAAAAAATTTAGAAAGCTACAGAAAATCCCAGTTTTGGTTTTCATTGATGTCTCGTAGTGGTAGGTATACATTTTTTATTCTGTCTGTAACATAACTTTCTTTTAGTATTATCATTAATTAAGCTGTAATAAATTTTATTTTATTATTATTTTAATCATTGCCATCACTTTAGTCTTTTCGTTCTTCTTTTTCTTAATGCAAATTGACTGCTACTGCATTAATTGCTAGCTATTTGTTGTGATACATAATTCATGTAACATTAGCAATTAATTAATGTGTACATAGTTGTAATTTGAAAGTAAAAACAAATATTTTAAGGAAGTACCCACCAAATACAAAAGCGAACTTATAAATTAAAAGTTTTCTGTTTACTTGAAATCATAAAATTAGATAACAATAATAACCTTGATGTAACTATTTAATAAAAACAAGAAGGTTTGTTATTTCTATCCATTACGTGTTAAAATATAAAACATGTAACATTGATTTATGAAAAAAACATGAAACTTCAATAATAAACATTTACATATTGGTTTATAAGTGCATGTTTTATATGAACGTCCAATCATTAAATCTATATACAACACTGAATCTTTTAGACTTGACCTAGTAACAGCCATTTTATATTCGTCTCAAGTCTGCAGTTTGTCAGGGAATATTCAGGGTCACTTTTTTAACACTTTCTTGCAAATTAGAAAAAAAGGGGGACGCTCACAATAGGAGTAGCCAAAAAGTGGTCGTTTTAAAAACAATTTATTATGATTTTTTTGACGAGTTATTTTAAGATGCTTAACTTATTTTTATTTTAAAACGAAGGTCGTAGACCGCCAATTTCAAGCGTAAAAATGAGCAAACGGAAGAAAAATATAATGGAACTTTTTTTATTTTCTCCAAACCTTTGAAGCTTGAAAATCGAGATTTATTACCATCGAGAAGAATTTTAGAAACTTGCAATAAATTTCTGACCAGAATTTTACTCATTTATCAAAACGGATGGAATAACCAATGATAATTGTAATAAATCTAATCTTCAATAAAAATTTCTAGAAAGTTTTTAAATAAATAGATCTTATCATCAAAAGTTGAGATTTTGAAAATATGCAAAGTATCCGGTTTATATTGGACTAATGTAGTAATTTATCAGTGTACAATCATTAGTTTTAATCTACAAAATCAAATCATTAACAAAACTAAAAAATGCATATATTAAATGGTACACCATCGTGCTAATATCAAATATACTACTTTCTCGCCTTTTTCATGTTGCTAAAGAGGAATTACCATTTTGTTATTTAGTTTTATAATTTAAGTGAGACGTTTCTCCAAAATCTAAATAAAAAATGTCTAATATAAGTAGCAGGTTATTTAGTACATAAACACTTTTGTGTAATTTAATTGACGAGACTTGCATATCTTATTAACAAACACTTTGCACAGAAATGATCTATTATACTGTAACTACGAAAGCATTTTGTACGTCTACAGTTTTTTCGAAGTTTTTTCCTTATGACATAAATACCACAAGCAATTAGCAAAAGATGCCAGTGCTTTTGCTTTATTTAATTCACTCCATTTTACGGTAATCTTGCATTTAAAAGTTAAAACAATACTATACAAATCAGGGATTCAATGATATTAAAATGCTATCTGCAGTAATAAAAAAAAGTAGTAAATGCACCGGATTAGTAAGATGGCAGCCCACAGCTGTGAGAAATGGATAAAAAACGAATATTTATTTTAATTCATGCATGCAAGATTATAAATGTCATATAATATCATTAAGAAACTTTAACTAGAAAATTCAACGATGCTACTGAAATCTACCTGGATAGCCACAATTCTCTGAATTGACAATATGTTTAATATATATAAATTCTATACCTCTACAGACCTATTTCAATTCAATGTTAGTTGTACGGTATCAGACATTTTATTAGTGATGCATAAAATTTAGATTCTGTCATTAATCTACTATACATCTACATCAAAATGATTACTGGAAGTACAGTTCAAAGCTATTATATGAAATACAGTTACAAAAGGTAATCTTGCAGTCTAATATTATTCAAATAGCATATACTCTGTATAATTTATCTGATTGCTCTGCAGATCTGAAAATACAGATAGTTTGATTGCAGTCCAAACCAAATCACGCATTTAGCAGTTTAGTATTTCATTTTAAAAAGCTGAGAAATAAAATAAATGTTATAAGATAAACTCATCAAATAGTTTAGGAAAAACCAATTAGTAATTAAAAAAAATAGTTTGGCTTCCAAATGGAAGTATAAATTGTGCTTGCTATCATGAAACAAAATGACTACAAAAACACAAAAATAGATTTGATTATTCAAGGGCATCAGTCATTGTTTTTGTTCAATGTTTTTTTCTAGTGGTCTTCTCCTCTGTGTGTAAACTTAGACAGATTACTGTATTAAGTAATCGTTCATCAACGAATATTCGAGGCTTTATTTAATAATGTTGTTGATTCATTTAGTAGACAGATATCTTGAAAAATCGCCAAGTAAAACCCACATGATCTTCACTGTCTAGTTTCAAAGTATCTTGTTTATATTTTTTGGTTGATACAGATCTTGTTAATTATTTACTTGGCATAAGTTGTTACATATCACAAACCCTAAGGATTGAGAAAGATGCCTGTATCAACCAAAGAACCTTCTATCAAAAGCTTGTACTATTCGCATCAGGCTTAAAAGCTTGATTTAGTTTCCGCGTTTAGAATTTCTTAACTGTGCTTCAAAAAATGTACACTGCAATGATTTAATGTGAAGTTTTGACCAGGAAAAGTCGACATGCAAGATTACCATTTCCACTGCAGAACTCTCGAATAAGGGTCTAATTTGCAAAATGTTCATAAAGGGCAAGAAAAATACCAAGCTTTGAAAAAGTGGTGTATTAAGCACAGTGAAGAAACCACGGCTATCAGCAACCAAGTCTCTTTGGAAGACGCATGAGATTTTGACAGTGGCTGTCCCCTTAACACGAATGAAGTATGTTTCATCAGGAACTCTTCCGCAAGAAATCCTAACATCCGTGCTCGTGCTCGTGCTCGTGCTCGTTTACTTTGCCATCGATATACGTCTTATCAGTGATCCTTTTAAATGCCTGCACCAGCATCAGCAAAAGGCCTTTCATTGTACCACTCCTTAATTCTTTGGTCTGATTGCGTCAGAATTTCTTCTTTTGCTGAAATTCTAATGAAATTATTAAAATAAGCTAAGTTTAGTTTTGGACAATGCCAATGTTGCGATCACGGACTTTTTGACATTAATTTGATTTACTTGATTTATCTCTAAAATGGCATGTAACACTTATTCAGTAACATCCTGTATTTTCAACTTGCACTTTAATTGTGGCATTTCAAAGTTACGTTCACTTTCTTAATTAATTTAAATTTACATATCTACTTTTGTTTGTCGTCTTAACTCAATGCAATCCTTTTTACGTTATAATTTTATAAAATACCTGTAATTCAACATGAATAAGTCACATCGGAAGTATTTTTTGTTAATATCGGAAAAGCCTCCCAGAGATTAAGTTTACAAGTTAAACGTATTACGTAAATACCATATAAATGGACAGTTTTGCTTTAATCTAATCAGTGACGTAATAGCAAATATTCTTTAATACACGTAATATATTTATTTAAATCGTTTCTTAATTATTATATTATTATTTACTAAATACAACTAACCAAAGATTATAAAATAATAATAAACAATTGATGACTAATAAAATATATCGGAAGCAAAAAATTAATGGAATTTTGTCTGACCTCATCCAGGGTATTATTCATACAATACCGGAAAGACCATTGGCTCAGATTAATCTTCCAAGTGTGAAAGGTTAACTTTCTATGCTTCCCTCAACCAAGATTCAGCTGATTGACTGATTTACCGGTGTAAATTCTTTACATTTTAAATTCTCGCTCAATTACAAAATTTCCTTATTTTCAAGAATTTGTTTCTTTTGTTATGAACATCAGGTCAGGCAGTCTAGCGTAGTATTATTCATAATATAATAAAAACGTTTATTAAGATTCTTGCAATTGCAAAACATAACCTATGAGATAATGCTGAAATGTTAACAAACATATTGGATTTTTAATAAGAAAATGTTAAGGTCTCATGTAGACATTTTTAGTTAATTATTTATTTTTAAGTTTTATTTGCATCCTTACAGATATAATAATTAATTAAAGAAAAAATAATTAAAACGCCCAAACAAAATTGCATAGTATGTTAACGGTTAACCCAATTAAACAAAAGACACAAGGATAAATGACATTGTAGAAAAGGAATCTTATCCTTAGAAGAAATGCATGTTATTTTCAATTGCAGTTCTTACAGTCTCAAATATCTTGTAATAATTAATCACTTTACCGAAACATTGAACTGTTTTAAAAGAAGGTAAAAGACGCTTCTGTCATTCCACAAGTGCATTATGTATGTGATATTAATTGGTTAACTAGGAAATGGGGTAAGGAAAAACAAATTCTGTTTTTGTATTTTCACGTTTTATCAGTTTATTTAGAAAAATCGGTAATTAGTAATCAAAAACTCTGTTTGCACTGAAACTCGCCAAAAGTTTTTCAAGCTTTTAGATTTAGTCTTTCTCTTTAGGCTACGGCTTTTATTTCCTGACGTATTAATTTGCCCTTTTTCCTTTGGGTCAGAGCTTTTCTGAAACTTCCCGTAGTATAGCCTATCTTTTGGAATTTCATCATTGTTTTTCGAGCTTAGTTTAGTATTCTGGAAAACATTTTAACATTCAGTGCCAGAGAGTTTGTCAGAAGTCAAATGACTGCACGAATAGTAAGTAAAAGGTAAAACGTTACTCAAATACTTTCAATCATGACATTTTTTAAGTATTAACACTGTGTCTTGATGAGCTTAAGCTGAATAATCAGAGGGGCAAATTTTATCAAAGTGAATTAAAGGAAACATCATCAAAAGTAATATTTAGGTTGTCAAAATGATTCATATTAATCGTTGTAGCTGTTTATCATATCTTCTACAGGAGATTTAACGGTTTCCCCTGTGCAGGTTCAGTAGACATTATTATAGGAGTTTAAGAAAGACTTCGAATTCCAGAAAAATGTCCAAAGACGTTTCGCTTCAGGTACGGTCTATGGGAAACGTATGCCACGGAAGTTTGCTATTGCCCAACTGTATACCATTATTGGAGAAAGCGATTTTTGTGTTTAAATGAGAGTAAAAATAGTTGTAGATTTATCAAATAAGCCTTGAAACGTTCAGGGTTTCACAATTCTTCTGCCGAAGCGGTTCTCTAACGGCTACTTTCAGATATACCTGGACTCATTTAAGTAGTCACAGCAGTAGAAGTTATAAGATGTTCCTTTGTAAAGGCACTTTTCGCCCCAAAGGTTTTCAAACTGCACAAGACATTACACTTTCAATTGCGTCCGTCTTGGCCATTTTTCTACAGCTTGGAAAACCCTTTGAATGCTTCCTCTTTATCAATACCGTATTGAAATACCATATATGAGTACATTATTGAATTGAATTTTTTCTGTCTTATGATGGCATGAAACATTCCATTTTCAAAACCGATCGGTTACCTTATTTCAGTTTGGGCATGATACCACGTTCTAGTCTATCTAACTCCAACAAGACTTCGATATGTTTTCCTATAGATATACTCAACTAACTGGAAAGAAGATTCTCGAAATCAAAATTCGTCTGGAATCATATCCTCTTGTTATTTGTTGATTCTAACAATACGTATCCTGTCTCTGTCTATGACTATTGTTGAGTTTAATAACTTCTGTTTTAAGTAAAACAAGAATTTGTGTCTCCCCTATAAGCCAATTATTTGTGCTTCTGCACGGCTTGTTTTTTCTTCTTGGCATTATTGTTCCGTTTAATGTTTAGATTAAGAAGGCACTGTTTAAGAAAGGGGAATCCCCATACTACTTGTTCATGCCACAGTTATTAGTCTGGACATTTCACCTTGTAGACTACCTTATTTTGACAGTTTCAATTTTTTAAATTTAACCTATAACCTTGAAAACTTACAATTTTTAAACAATAATTTGTTAGATTTGGAATTAAATAGTTACTGAACGATACATTTAACAACAGTCATAAATAAACATCAAGAAAAAATTATTTTTTCTCGAATGTACTTGCAAGATTAATAGTATTTTCAGTTTCTTGCGCCATTTGTATGCCGTAAGTACTCTATATCACGAGGACTTTGTTATTGTTCATTTAACAAAAATAGATCAAAAATGATCAGAATAAAACCCGGATGTATATCAAGAGAGCCTTGTCATAAAATAAATCAGCCAAAACACTTAAATTTTATTGAATAATATTTATATTTCTTTATGGGATACGACCCTGATATATCTCCGGAAATGTATAAATTGACCTTACAAAAGTAGCTAAAAATGAACTTTGTGTTTATTCCAAAAAAACATTGTTCTTGTATGTTTATTACTCATTTACATTATAATTAACAATGTTCAAATTTTAGCATCTTATGATCTGATTAAACCTAACGAAAATTATCTTTGAGAAGGCAAATATTTAGATTTTTGACCTATGCACATATTCACTATTTGGTAATCGAAGGTCAATATGAATCAGAATTTATCTTTCTCTTTCTCTTTTTTTACAAATAAATAAGTTAAATAAACAAAAGATTTCCCACTTTCTTAAATTTTGTCTAATTATTATTTTTTATGTAAAAACAATAAGAAAAATTTAATTAAAATATTAAATTGTATTGTATTTTTCCCACAGTGTGTCACAATGTTTGATAAAGTTTAATATGTAAAACAGTTTATTGAAATCAAGTTTCCAAGTAGAAAGTGCTGCTATTTGTATATGCGTGTGCAAAATAATTTGCCATAAATTATCCACAGCGGAATTTCTATTATATTGTATTTTATTTCGATTTTATCGAGGTAAATATCAAGACGGATATAAATTTTATATCCTGCATTTTTTGCATAAAACAATGTGAGTCTTATGTGCTAGGTAATTTAAAATGAATGATAGGCAAACAAAACATAAAGAAAACTTAAGTTTTCCTGTTTAAATATAATTTTCCTAATGTAAGTTAGTTTAATACAGTCAAGCTGTAAAAACATTAACGCATCAGACCGTGAAATCACTTAAATAAAAACGAAATAAGCAGAACAATTGTTGCAATCAAAATTCCGATAAAGGTATAATAAAAGGTCGATTACATTTGATTATTTTTTTATTGCATTATAGCCCTCGCACACATTTTTAGAAATAGGAAACATAAAAGCACCTATTCATTAAACGTTTCATTCAATTATTATAGGTACATTGCATATTTACTATATACCTAACTTCTTTGTAATTGCTATGTGTTAAACATGCAAGAAATGAAAGGTTTTAGTGAGTTCAAAACTATTACGTATAGTCTTGTTATAGATTCTGCAATAGAAGTTTTGTATTTTGAAAACAGCTTGTTTGCTAATTGCCAATTACACCATGAGTTACAAATTTGATTGTTTCTGTCAAAAATGTTTTTATGTACTCATTTATTTAAGTTTTGAATTTTGCCATAAAGTACTTTTAAGAGTCTCAGAGGATCTGTTAATTGTAATTATATAGATTTAATGCATTACACTAAGAATTTCCTTGAAGAATTGGTTGGTGCCAAGTGAAAATGATTTGCCCAAATTGAGGCTTTCATTCTATGGAGATCATCTGGATGTAGACCAATAAGCAGGTTTTGTAATATTTCTGGGTATCAAAAATATCAGGATCGGTTAAGTCGTTTTTCTCAGCAATAGTTTTTTGCAATAGATAAGCTATTTCCTTTAAATCTAATTTTCTCATTGCGCCCATTGTCGGAGATGTTTCATAGATAGTTGAAAAGAATGTAGAATTCTGCAGTTGAGAAAAACTTGCAAAATGTCTGTTTTGTATGTTTTTCAAGACATGGCTCAATTAACTTGACATGCAGTCTTTGTTAGCATTTAATCGAATGAGATTTACCTTCATAACGTTTTTATTCTAGCTATGGGTTTATGGAGTTCTTAGTGGTTTAGACAATTCTGGAGATTTCTATAATTTTTCTAGTTAGGTGCAATCTTTAGACAATCGATGTAAAGGTCAGCAGAGATCAATAAATTAGTGTTACTGTTTAACTTTCATGGTAGAGTTGGAATATTTATAAACAATTCTTAATATCTTGCATAGTTAATTATGGGAGCTGTAATCTTAATGTCTATTTGTTTCATTGCTTTTAGTATTGACTAGATACGAAAGTCCTAACGGGTTAATAGATGACAAGTTAAAATTTCCATAAAACAACTGGAAATTTTTAAATAAACACTGGAAATTCTATCCTATTTCGTTTCTTTTTCTTGGAATTTCCATATAGCGACTGCAAATTTCCAGATGTCATCTAGAAATTCCCAGTCCATTGGCCCTTCAAGATTTTCGTAACTAGAAGTAAACAAAACTGCGAGAAAAAGTATTTTGGAGGCAGAATCTAAATTTTTGCTTTTATTGTCTTGATTGCCTTCAAGGTGCGTCAAAAATGTTTTGTAACAATCAGAGTCAACTAGGTCTATCGTATAGTGTTAAAGTGTTCTGAATTTCGATTTGTCAATGGAAGGGTGATTACCAGACCTTGGATCCCCATAAACTCTAGATACTGAGCCAGCTGCGGTATACATTCGATTAAGTGATATTCATTTGCACTTGTCATGCGGTCTACTCTACAAGTACCACTCGAGTGATTCCCCGCTAACATTTTATTCGTGCGTACTGTCTTATTACTGGCGGTTAGTCAAGGATACTACAAGTGCATATGAATTTCCTTGGTCTGGTAATCACAACAAAATCTATAGAGTAAAATCTTTTTTTGAATGTAGAATTTCATTGAGAATGCCCATTAACCGAAATGTGACTAGTAAGTTTACACTGTTGGTACTATGAGCATATAGTAATACGATAGCTCAAACAAGCAACGTTTTGCCTATTTAAATTGCTTCTTGCTCCATCATTGGAAATATATTTTTGAGTATTGGCTGCATGTATGCTTGGCAGTAATCGACAAATACTCCTGCTGATGTAGGTCACTGAAGAAACATTTCAAAACCTTCTTTGACCGATATGGTACAACTCAGTTGTCTTGGGCTATTAGTTCCTGGAGGTTCGACAGATAAGTCCAAATCAACAGCGAGGTCTTTAAAGTTTTCACAGTAGTTTAACTTGACATGAAAGCTTTTCACAGCTTTTGTAATATAACCCAGAAGGACTCTAAATGGTAACTGAATTTATTAAAATCAAACCATACTTTGCAAAGACATTATAAATAGAATTCCTCTATAATACGAAAAATACGAGCTGAGCTAGGCTTTTGTTTTTGGATGTGCCTAGGTTCCGTCCTGATAGTATTTGTTTTATTTGGAAAGATTAGATATTAAGTTGCCATTAAAGTTAGGCATTTTTATACTGGTACGTAAAAGATAATGAAACATGTTAGGAAATTATTTGGTGGAAAACAAAGGGTTTATTCATAGTCGTTTAAACAAATATTTTCCATAAAATCGAAAGTTGAATGAAGTGAAATCGGTTTTAAAATAAAATTCTTTTCTTTAAACGCAAAAGCGTATTAAAAGTTATATTTGTTTTTAAGAAAGAGATTCATGTTCTAAAAACAGAAAATTTCTTTGTCATTTTGCGGTTATAACATTATTGCTAATTTAGTATCTTAAGAAACAAGAATATAAAAGAAATGAAATAAAAACGAAATTTTATATAACCGGAAAGTGCTGTAGATGCATTAAAATAACTGCAGGTAGCTTTATTTTCTAAGATGATTGCGGTTTATTCGTTAACAACTAGATAATTTCAAGAAAAGTAATTTTTTATGAAATTTCTCTGTAATATTATAACTTATTATTACGCAAATGTAAACCAAAGTTTATGCACGTGTAAAGAGAGAAAGTTTTCCTTGAATTAAATAATACATGAATGAGCGTCTGAGTAATCCACAGACGAAGAAATCAATTTAAAAATCAAAATTGAGCCCACACCACAAAAACCACACAAAGAAACGCTCGAATCGAAATGCAACAGATTATTAACTATATCTCTGAGTCCCCACCTACGTTCGTTAGGTGATATCATCATGAAATACCGGTCAGTAAGCCGGTCTACCATGCGTCGAGTCGTCGAAGTGACCAAAACGCGCGTCGGTTAGTTGCATTGTGTCGTTTAAAGACAAAACAACTTCAGTTAAGTTTGTGTTGTGAAAGTATTTTTGTTTATTTAAGAAAATTTATGCGTGATGAGGGACATTGTAAATTCCGGTTATAATTCCTCTACTTTACCAACGAAAAGTAAAGTTGTGAGGATGAACAGTGGTACAGCAAGAGGGGAATATAAATCATACAGGGATTTTCTGGAAAGTTATGGTGATAAGAATTCCAAAGATGATCAAGAAAGTGTATCGTCCACCGATAGTGGAATTTCATCTTCATGTAAGCTATCTGACAGTAAAAGTAATAATACTTCAACGTCTAGTCTGAATTCTGAAATTAACGGTAGTAGCTCTAAGGTTTCACAAAAATCTGAATCAAATACAATTGCAACAAGAACTGGCTCATTTAGAAATTACATGGAAAGTTATAATAATAAGAAATTTAGTTCTGTTAAACCTAATGTTGCATCTAAGCAAAATATAGTCAAGAGTGAAATAGTTATACAAGTTAATGACCCTTTGGAACAACCGAAAAATGAATCTGAAAAAGTGTATATGACGACTATCAACGGTGATGTACTAGAAAAAGATGAAGACAAAACTGATGCAGCTATAAATACTGTACCAAGGCCCTCGCTTGGAAATTATAGGGAAATAAAAATGGCATTATCTCAGTGTTTTGAATCACAACATGAACTTAATAGTAAAATTAATAGAACTACAGATTCATCCCTATCCCAGCTAGAATCACATAACGATGAAATTAACAAAATTCTTCCACCACCACCACCACCTCCTCTTATTGAATCAAAAATAAATTGTGGCGATTGTCATAGCGGAACAAATGAATTTATTCCGCCTCCTCCACCTCCACCCATTTTAGATTTAAATAATCAACAATTAAAACACACAACAGCAAAAAAATGGGAAGCAGTTAAGGTACAGAATAGTGATTCAAATGCAAATCAGCAGAATCAACCAGAAAAACTTCCAGCAAATAATGCTGCTGCTGCAAACTTAGCTAAAATACTGACTCAGCATTTGCTACCTAGACGAAGAGAATTAGAACGATTAGAACAAAATGAAACAACAAATGGTGCTACCACAAGTTCCTTATGTGAAACCACTGATAACGTTTCTAAATGTCAAGATGATTCAAATCAGAAATGTAAAACTTACGTATCAGTTATGCCTAAATTACCACCACAACCACCAAAACTTCCATCATCTCCACCTCCACCAATTCCAAAACAACAACCAAGTTCACAAAACTTCCCTCAATCAAAATCTTTTGTGCCGTCCTCTCCAGTACTTACAAAGCAAGTCAAAAATGGTGAAAATTCTGCCCCACCAAAGTTTCCCGTATTCTCACCAACTATGTCAAAACGACTTCAACATATAGATGTCACCTTACCAAGACAGTCTCAAAAAATTGCAGATTTGCAAAAATCATTTTCGAAGGTTGAAAACTCATCTATGATAGTACAGTCTCAAAAATCTGTAACACCGGAAGTTCCAAAGCTCCCTCAAACACAACCACCTAAAGTAATTAGTGGCAGAAGTAGCCCTAGCTCAAGCGGAAATGTAGATTTTAATACTACAACTGTTGTACCCATAACGGATACCGCAACGAAAGTGAGCAAGAATGACCCTAATGTAAGAAAGTTAGTGTACAACACGTACCGTGGTCTTCTTGGGGCTTACAATAATAAAGCCAATGATATGATAGCCACGTTACCTAGGAATATGGTTAGGGAAGACAAAGGAGTTTCTAAGCAGCTGGAAAGTATAGCGTAAGTCTTGTTTTTTATTTGTTAATTTTTTTAAAATGTTTTTATGTTAAAGAGTGTGTGAGTGAATGAATTGAATTCTGAAAACTTTAGGAAATTGAATTGCAAAATCCATTGTTATTTTGGTTAATTGAACATGTTAAATATCCAGATCTTCAGTATTAATATTTTAGAGCATTTTGAAATTAAGGTTATGATAAAAGACGTTGGAAAAATGTATTTTGTTTGGGGAACTTTAGGAATGTGAAAGTGATTTTAATTTGTTGTATGTGCAACAATAATGCTGTTGTTGTACATTAATACATTCATAGTAATTTATTATTGGTTTTTCAATCTAATCATTTATATATTTTTAAGAAGGCAGTATTTTATTTTTAACCCCGTCATGTTGATATTGTATTATCAGAATTTAATTTATTTTAATATTTTTTGTTTTTTGTCTGATGTTTTTATAGAATCAATGATTTGAACTCATCAATACTAATATAACTGCAGATAACATGCACTTATTAGCAAAGATAAAAGTTATCGACCCACTTGTCAAACAAAACACATTCACAGCAAACGTTCTAGGTAAACTTTAATTTCTGCTAATCTGTTTTGATAAGGAATTGTTTACGTCAAAGATAATTGATAGGTAATAAAATAGCTGTATATTAGCTTGGAAACTTTCGGTTACCTGCATGAATGACACATAATTGATAAGAGAGGAATTTCAAAAAACGTAACAGAATATTTACATTTTTATTTTTTATTGTGTGTTGAATATTTATCAATCACGTATTTTAAAGGGCATTTTATCCTGAATTCTGATTGATTTTTTTAACGTATATGTACAGGGTTCACTTAGAATTTAGTGAGACGCAATGTACATTATTGTGTTTCAAATGCAATGTTCACAATTAGAATTTTTTTTGTGTTATATCCATAAATTATTTTAACAAATTGTATTAGAGTAGGGAATGATTTATTACTTTGTGTTATGTATGGTTATATTTTAGCTTCCGAATTCATCAATTGTTGTTGTTCAGGTGTACTTCAAAAATACTTTTGTATTTTAAGTACAGTGTACAGTTCTGAATGTGCTTGAACTTTTCAGTGTCATGCCTGCAAAACAGTTTGTTGTTATTAAATCAAATTGCAGTGGTGCTCATTTTCTGCAAAACTATGTTGAAACTTGCAATTGTTATTAAATGACAGCAGTTTCCTACACAATATTTTTCTTGGACGTTATTATCATTTTATGTTATCATTGTTATCTATCAAACATATTTATCCTTTTATCTTAGACTTCATTTCGAAATAGCTGTGATTCATATGTGTTCAAATATCCATTGATAAACTGGAAATTACATAAAAATGATTTTGACTCGCATATGTACATTTAACCTAATATACTTGTGTCATTGTAATACAACTGCGTAATATGTCGAGTATAAATTCTTTAAGGGCCAATTTTCCAAGAACTATCATAAGTTATTACAATCTTCCTATAAAGTATTTACTGTAAATACCCATCTCTATAATTAATTATGACTAATAATCATTATTGTACTTCATATAAGCAACAATTAAAAGTTCTCTTTGCCTTGCCAATAATAAATTCTTGTAGTCTCTCTTTTGTTGTACTTCGTATGAATGGGCTCGAATGAATTTGTTGCATGTAATTAGTCTTATAATTATTTTAAATTTCTAGTTTATAATAATATGTAGAATTATTTTTATTTATGTATACATTTTTTTTCAATAACATTAACAAGCATGTTTTTTTTGTATATTTTATAGGTTACAAGGTGGTTTGGAAAAATTGAATGGTCGAACTAACCCTAACGTAGAACAGGAATAAGGGCGTAAACCTTAAATAAAAGACTTCTGTATTATCTCTTATAATATTATTAGTTTAATTATAATTTTTAATTTATACCAGCATGTACTATTATTACTATTATTGTCTTTTAATATGCTACTTAGCAGAAATATTTGCAATTATAATAATACAATAAAAGTAGATAAAGTAAAAATAATATTTTTATAGAGACTTGTAAAATTGTAATAGCTGGTTGTAAAATAAATGCCAATGGTATGCAGTTTATTTGCATGTGTAGTATGTAATAAGAGCGAACATAACTGATGCAAATTCATAGTATGTCTAGACTGTTGTTTTATATTTATGTGACTATAATTAATTGAAAAGTTTCTTTTTTAGCTTTACTGTATAAGAATGTATATATAATACTATATAATAAAGAATAGATACGTAATTTTTATTACTTTTTTAATTTCATATACTGTTTATGTAGTAAAGAAAAAAGAACTTGGAAGCAACTTGTAAACTCTACATATATTACAGTTGCGGTTGTTCCTTCCGTTAAATGTTATTTATACAGTGTGATTAAACTCATAAAGTTTTAGGAAGTAAAGGACTACCGGATTAGAATGAAAACCAACGCATTATCTATTGCGTGAGGCTAGACATTTTATTTTTGGTTTTTTTATATGTATATCTATTTGAATACTCATCTTAGATATTTAGGGGCTATTGAACTCAGCTTGAAATACAAATCGAGTGCGCCAACAATGAATGTATTTTATTTTTGGGTTAGGCTTGTAATATCCATACTAAGACACGTTTCATGAACTTGCACAAAAAAATCTGCAAGAGATGATTTATTTTTTATTGTACACGTGTCGGAAAGGGTCTCAGCCAGGATGTTTTGAGAGAAATTGGAATTTTCTTTTTGTTGCGTTTTTATGTAATTTATATTTGTGTTTATACTGTTATAATAATTGTTGTCTGGAGTTTTGTATTTATGAGCATTTTATTAAAATAAAGATCGTAGGAGGTTTTAAAGTTCAGAATTTTATTCGAGTATTTATTGAATGTGTTTTCACACGTGGAGAAATTTAAAAGAATTTGTTGAGGACATGCTGCGAGTGAAATTTAGGAAAAGGAATCTCAAGTATTTGTAACACCTTCCTCCTTTAGTATGTATTATTTATATTAATCTTACTGTGACATCATTTTAATTAAAATCAAAAACAAATATAATGTAAAATATACTTTAATTTAAAGATTTATATTTAAAATTGGAAAAGAAAATTATGTGATTGGATTTTTGTTCCAAGAATGTTTTTATAATAAACAATATCAGTAGGTAGATCTTTTAAAATTGGTATATGGTTTTATTTTATTGATTTGATGAACATTGTATTTGTACTGATCCGTAATAATGAAGCTTCTAAGTCATATAACAAATAGTTTTGGGGTACCCAAAGCATAAAACATCTGCAAAATTCTCTTCTAATGTTCTTGCTTAAAAACAAATCTTGTTTGCTCTACAGTGGAGTGTTTCCAAGTTGTTCTGGGGCGTCCTCTTTACCTCTTGTAGATTCTAGTTCAAGAACATGACCTGTTTATTTTCATTTCTATCTTTTGTTCTAAATCTACGCGAATTTAATTGTTGCTCTTGATTACCATCTTAAGATTATCATTTATACATACACGTTTGGCTATTAATAAAAGTTTTGATATTTTAATTAAATATTTCGTTTTGGAAAATTGCTGCTGGGCTACTAGCTTTAGAGTAATATCTTTTTGACACCTGATATAATTAAGGTAAAATTCTTGCACATATAATGCGTTAATGCTATAACTTCTTGCGTTTAGGTTCTTATAGTTCACAACTTGATTGAAGAAATTTCCAATTGAACTAAAGATGTAAAGGATTTCATTAGAATTGCTTATTTTTGCTAAATTTTAATATACCTTTTACTATATATAACTGTTCCATTGGTTCCATAATAGATATTGCTAATGTAAGACTAGCTACAAGATATATTAAAGAGAATTCTTTTTCTCACATTATGGCAAAACTATATTTGGCATGTAAGTAGATAGCATTTACTGAATTGATCTTACTAAGTTCTACACCAAAAGTTTCCCAAATAGAATCTCTTTTTAACTTGAAATGAAAACATCAATGTCTGTCTCATTCTCAGCATTTCCATCACTTAAAATAAAGGAATCCTTTAATTTGAACGTATACTCGCACTGTAAACGGTTTCCTTCTTACACTACAAGAAGTTACAAGCTTTGATAAATTAGATTCTGAAGAATGTGATTAGTGTAGGCACAGGTTTTTTACTTTACTTAGCTTGTATAGAAATCCTACTGACTTTCCAGAAAAGCAAATAAATGAGAATTTGTAGAAGAGTAAACCTAAACCTCTAATAGATTAAATTCCTCAATTGTTTTGATCAAAATTAAAACTGCTCTATTGATCTAAGGTGTATAGTTTACAACCAGCACCTGTTCCTTTATAATTATCACGTAATTGTTTTTAAAAATTACATTTCTGTGTCATATTAGAAGACAGCTCAGAGCAAACATATGTCACTAGTATTCAAGTTTAAGAAGAACTAGGAATCACATCATCTTTGATTCTAGCAGCCTCACTATTGATAGGTATTTAACATACAGATTAGGCTGATCTACACTATAATTACAACTGTTTCAGAGGTAATCACCTAGAAACTTGAATTTCTCATTTTTAAAGTTCGGGTCATTTTTACTGGACTTTTTAGAATATCAAAGTTATGAGAGTTATCCTGTTAGCATAGAAGCCCAATTTCATTTAATGTTTCTGAGTACTTTTTCTCATCTTTGTACATAATCACTGGGTTTTTCACTGGCTTGGTTTGGAATTACTTCTGAATGTCTGCAGCATGTTGTGGTGCCTCAAAGAGGTATTCTTATTTCCTTTCCTTGATTTATAGAACTTGAATGAAAAACATAGTGGGTGAGCAAATACTTTGATTTCTGATTTATCCAAAAGCTCTCCTGTTCAGCATATCATTGCTAGAATGTGGGCACTGCTTAAGAACTTTCCTATTGAGAAGTGTACAGTACGATAAAATTAGGATTCTAATATATTTGTTTAAAAATTGTGTTTTGGTAAATTCAGCTTCCACTACCTGTGATAACATCTAGAATATAGCGAGAGAGCCCTATGTCAATAGAATAATCAAGAATAATTTCCAATGAATCCTCCAACACAACTTATATTTTGATTTCTTTATAGTTTCTACAGGGTCGACCCACTTTTGAGCCTGATTTTATCTTAGAATGTTAAAAACTACTGGTACGCTATCTTATCTAGAGTGAGTTTTAATATATGCTTTGAAATTACTTGTTTACTATTTTAACCAATATTTAAAGCCCCTTCAAATACTGAGATAGATTTATTTGCGGATTGCACATTTTCTAAAACAATTTGGTAATGATTCCATTTTTCCACGAAACTGCTTGGTTCGCGACTTGCCATGTATGAGCAAAAACTAGCAGAGTGCAACTTTGTAATTTCTTAAAATAATTGATAAATAATTCTTAATCAGGGTAACTTTCTCCGTAAGGTTCCTGAGGTCTTGGCTTTGGGCGCCACGATTTTTGGGAGCGTTGCTAGACAAACTGTTATATATACTAGGCCTTGAGATGCTGAACTAGTTAAAATGGCATTGGCCTTAATTGCTTCTTTTATAAACACTCAATATACACGATGTCCAAAAGAGTTTACTTTTCCAGGTATACATATATTCTTTTGTCCTTTAATCGTTTGCTTTGGTCGTCATCGTTTGATCCGTCCTTTCCAAGACTATTGGTGAATTTTTTAGTAATTTGCTTTTTTTAAGTGGATGGGTTACTAGCCCATTTGCACAACCCTCCTCCTTTATCCGGGCTTGGGACCAGCAACAACACTTTCGAGCTACTCAATCCAATAAAACATCTAAATAGAAATGAAAAGGATACAATAAATATAAGCAAAATTACTGAAGCAAAATGGTTAGAATATTATAGAACGCTATGGACAGGTAATAATCAAGATAAAAGGAAAGAAGGAATAAACACGGAAGAACTGCACGGAGTATGTGTAGGTCTATTAACTATGGCAGAACTAAATGAAGCGATAAATAAGACCAAAAATAGAAAAGCCCCAGGAACAGATGGCTTAAGCGCAGAGCTATACAAATATGGAGGCCTCCTGTTAAAATACAAACTCCTACACCTATACAATATGTGCTGGCAGCAAGCAAGAACACCAGCAAGTTGGGGGCGCAGTATCGTACAACCTATATACAAAAATGGAGATACACCCATAACTGTAGAGGTATAAGCTTGCTAAATGCGACATATAAAATATACTCAAAAATTATAACTAAAAGATTACAAACAATAACCGCAACAAAACTAATGGGAGAACAAAGTGGATTCAGGAAAGGACAATCTACAATTGATAATGTGTTTATTTTACAACAATTAATACAAAAACGACGAGGGTATAATCTAGAAACACATTTAGCGTTCATTGACCTCGAAAAGGCCTTTGATTATGTTAACAGGAAGAAATTATGGGATATACTCCAAAACAATGGATTTCCTAGGCATCTAATAAAAGTAATACAGAGCTGCTACTATGACAAGCTTTAAAATAGCTAGAGGACATATATATGAATGCACAAACAGAGGACTACGACAAGGGTGCCCACTTTCACCCACACTTTTTAATATATTATATATAAATCAAATAATAAAAGAATGGAAAGAAGTAGCTCCAAAAGAAATAAAGATGAATGCAAACTACTTTCTCAATATATTACTCTTCGCTGATGACAAAGTACTTATAGCACCAAACGAAAATGACCTACAAAAGCAAGTATACCTATTAGATAAAATAGTAACAGACTATGATGGAAAAATATCAATTAAGAAAACAATGACAATGGCGCACTGGGGAAAAGATGGTATAAGAACTAATATAATACTACAAAACACATCCTAGAACAAATATCACATTTTAACTACTTAGGATGCGACATAACTTACATTTAAGAATAAAGCAAGATTAGACACACAGATACGACTATACAAAGCTTTAGCAGTTCCACTTGCATTGTATGGTAGCGAAACATGGGTACAAACAAAAAAGGAAACCGAAGCTCTAGGAACAGCCGAAATGAAATTTCTAAGACGAATAAAAGAAATTACTAAAGAAGATAGAATAAGGAATGAGACAATAAGAAACGAACTAAAAGTAGAATCATTAAAAGAGAAAGCAAGAATGTCTAAGAAAAATGGGTAAAACATGTAAATAGAATGGAAGAAACAAGAATACCAAACATCATCAGAAGATATAACCCCAGAGGCCGACGAAGTATCGGCAGACCAAGAAAGCGTTGGTGAAGCGGAACAGGTCAAGACCTAAACCAATAAAGGATACTATTCTGTTTATCAAGCTGAAAATTTGAAAGGTTTATCTAGTTTATGTCGAAACAGGTATAGCAGATCATCAAAACTAAATACAAAAAAAGTGCATGCATAAATGGCGTTTTGCAAAATAACTGCCAGGTAAAAATAGAACCATACTAAAACAGCGTTTGAAAAGATACATCAGAGATAAAAAACTTTTTCAAACGCCGTTTTGCTTGCAGACGATGATCAAATCACTGAATCGTTTTCCGGTTTTCTTCGAGTTTACGGATTCATATAATAATGCAAAAGTTAAAGGAGCTAAACGGTAGTAGGAAGGCTGGAAGTTCTGGGGAGACTTGGGAAAAAACATTAGTAATTGATTGTTTTTAACGTGTAATTAAACATGAACAGACGCCTTTTTGTAAACAGAGAACATTTCTTCTTTGAGTCCTTTTGAATAACATCTATTGACTGGTTTTAAGTATAAAAGATCCTTACTACCCTTTAACTCCTATAGATTTGGTACTATTTGAAGAGTAGTCAAGTAGTCCAGTTTTGCTTCTGCTAAGCATTATCAAAACCTGCTTCTGTATTCTCTAGGTCATATATTGAAAATAGATGCCTCAGCTGTGAACTTCTGATATTATTGTAATGAATTATTTTTCTGAGCAGAAGAGGTCTTTTAGATAGTACAAACTTAGTTTTTCATCAAAAGAAAAATCTTGCGATCACTTCTGTAACAGGATTTTTGCAAAAAAGATTAGTCGATCTTACCATAGATTAGCGACGCATCTGTTCCTACGTAGTAACAATTTATTTATTCTGGCATGGATTGGAACGTACACCAGATAATATATCATTGACAAGAAACAAATAATAAATACGTGTAGTAGAGAGATGTTACCATTAATCAAACTTCTATTCCAAAAAAATGTTTTTATTTTCGATAGCACATGAGATCATAAATTTTTGGCAACCTACTATGTAATCTTAATAATAAGTATAAAATGAATAGCAAAAAGAAATATAGATAGTAGGATCCATTTTAATCACCTACATTTCTATGGGTTTCTTTAGGTTGTTGTACTACAGATATAAAGTATATTTATATTCTTATCAAGGTTTTTGAACACTCCTTATTTAGAAAAAATTTTATGTGTTGACTATAAAGTATAAAATATAAAATTATTTGGTATTAATTTTGACATAAAACAGTAAAAAGTGTTTTATCTTCATTTGTTTGTTTATAGCAAAGAACTTGAAGTTATTACTACAAAGACAGTAAAGATAAAAGGAAAATATTAATAAAATGCCAGATCCTTGAGTAAAGGAAATTTAAAAGATAAATTCATACGGAAGTACTACACATCCGGAATGCTGTTTAAGTTTTAACATTGAAATCTGACGTGCTTGTAATTATAATAAGAAATAATTTAAATAAAGCATTTATTATTGATAATCGCTATTAGTTGTTGGCACGCCTGGCATTGACCGAATATGCCCTAGAAGGAAAATTATTTTCTATACTTCAAACTTTCTAAAGAAGTAACAGAGCAGATTAAATCGTGATACAATTCAATACAATTATAATATTAATAATGCTTTTATTATCGGTAATTAATAATATTGCGTGTATAAACTGCAAATTATGCTTTATCGACACGCAATAATGTTTATAATTGTTT
This sequence comes from Ignelater luminosus, assembly GCA_011009095.1. Taxonomy (NCBI): domain Eukaryota; kingdom Metazoa; phylum Arthropoda; class Insecta; order Coleoptera; family Elateridae; genus Ignelater; species Ignelater luminosus. Next base: position 59,536 of record VTPC01005541.1, on the reverse strand, counting down.
TATTATTTTGAATTCAGGTATGTGGGGTATGTGATACGTGAAATTTTATTATAAAAAAATTATATAACTTTATAAATGAAGCATTATTTAAAAAAATCATGTCCCAAATAATCAGTTGAATCATCGCGATCAATTATAGTTGGCCTTGATTACTTGAGCTCATGCTGTGATAAATTTCCCAAAATAAATTTCCTGTCCATCATTGACTACACACCCTAAATAAGATTATTTGAGAAAAAAACATGTCTGGAGAAAACTAAGACAGCCGTGATTTGCAGAAAAATCCAGTTCAATGCTCTACTGAATCTTTTAAAACTTTTTTTTAGATTGAAATCATTAATAGAATTTGCAGCACATGTATAATTGCGGAAGGAGTAAATAAAAGGCATATGTTACGACTGTTAATAAGAGTATTGACTTTGGTAGTTTAAAATTACTTCGTTTAGGGCGAGTTCATATCAACAGAACGCATGTGAAGTTACATACGTTCTTTTAATTGCAAAATACTAAACGTATTAAATAGGTATGTTGTCAAATAAATTCAAACATTATTGACAGGGGGATTTTTTATTGCAAAAATATTCAAAATTAATTTGTATTTCTTCTCTATGCGGTAGGTCAAATCTATCACTTTCTATTAAAAGCTAATTGTAAATGATTTGTGACGACTTGATAATGCAAATTAAGTCTAGACATTTGTATACTATGGATTCTACCAATGGAACATTTTCTAAAGTTAGATAAACATATTAAACTACAATATCATACGCTCAAAAGATATGTGCATACAATCTTTACATGGTATGTTTATTATTATTTATTATCTAGATACTTATTACTTCTTATTATAGTACAATTTATTTTAATAAAAATAGCAATGCAGATTTAATGCAGATTTTATTGGTTTATATGGTTATGATTTCACATTGAGGTTATACATTCAAAGTGCATGCGTGCATACTTATAAAAAAGATCCGTTATTCTCCACAGAGTATTTTCAATAGCATAGCATACATATGCTAGATGAATGTGAACTAATTTTGATTCATTTGGCTATACTTTAACATACAACAGTATTTTATTCTTAGCTTAATAAAAATAAATTTAAAATGTGCCAGAAGTAAAATAATTTCACGTAAACAAAACACATGAATTCCATTATGTACACTGAATTATAATTAAATGATGCTGAAGTGCTGTTTTGTAATACCTCTCTCTGACATTTACTGTTTATGCAAGAAGAGTAATTTAAAGCAATAAATTAAGCTTTTTCAAAAGAATTTCTTCTTTGTTATATACGGTAGTTATTTCAAATGAAGAATAAAAATAGACTGCGTTGCGTTCCATATTCTCATTATATAGCTTTATTACATCTGATCTATTGGCTTGAATACAGTGCTTGTCTCGGTTACTCCATCTCTGCACGTTATAAGTGACAGCTTTAGTCTTTTACTAATCGTGTTGCCTTGTCTATTAGCTAAGGTGACGTCATCAGTTGGAAAATGGGTTGATCCGTTAAACAAGTAAACTATGAATTATCATTTAAAATTAAAGTTACCATAAGTAGCATTTGTAAATGTGATGTTCCCTTATGCATGAATGTTTAGATTTTGCTACGACAATAGTATCTGATTGTGGGTGGATATACAAGCTAGACTACGTAGCAGACTGGCGTTCAGATTCAACATTTTTAGACTAATAATAGTTTTTGGCAATTTAAATATTTATCAGTCAGCATGTATCACACGTCCAATAATAATTCATTTATATTGGTTTTATTACAAGCCTTGGTTAAATCAGATAATCATTTAACTGTGTTTGGCTTCTTTTCGAAAAACTACATCATCCAAATACAGTGGACAATGGTGGATCTACAATTTTGCATTTCCTTCGTGATAAAAACAGTTGTATAGTTTTCAATTGAGATTTGATCTCTAAAATTTAAAATTGAAGCTACAGAAATTTTTGCTTTTGTTGCATGGTAAAAGCTGTCAGAAAAGGAAACTTGGACTTTTCTGTCAAACTGGGCAAGTCTCATACCTAATTATGGTCATTCGAGAAGATTAAGTTGCTTGGTTGATAACTAAACAGACTGGCAAATTGGAAGAGCTGGGCTTTATGCTGCTAATGGTGAAGATATTGGAGTCAGAATACACGTTGTTGGAGAACATCACTGGCGATGCGACAACAAACAGATGGAATGAGAACGAGTTTAGAAACTTCTTTGTAGAATTAGATTTGATAATAACTATTGAGATGAGTTGGCACAGGTGTTTATAGGAATGCATATTTAGATCTTCCATTAAATTAGTTTTGCTGTTACTAACTCAAATGCATATTTATTATGGGTTCAATTTAAGGCAAGAATTGATGATTCTTGAGCGAATCAAGACACTTGAATGAATCACACGCTTAGAACAGCACTAAAATTTCTCAAAGGCTAATTAAATACGCATATGTAGTCACTTTTGTTGTTTTTGAAGATTGTATCTTTAAATAACTTATGTTACGAAACAGTATTCATAAATATGTTATAACAAGTAATTACTGTGTGCATTTCCTTTGTAAAATCTTTCTTCCTTTTTGCGGCTGCAAAAAAACTTTTTTGCAAAATATTCAATTTATCTTGTTACATGTTAAGAATTACAATGTTATATCAATAGAAGATGATTTTGTGAATGAAAACTCGAGATTAATCAGACGCAGCAATTTTGACAATGACATCATAACGACCGACGTTTTAGTAAGCGAAAAATGCGTAATTTTCCTAAAAACAATATGACGTTTTTGTTTTGATTTCAAGCTACCCACTTACTATTTGCTATAGCGAACATTTTATCTGCGCTTCTAAAATTAAATTATCCGCGTATAATGCAGGAAAATGCGGTTTTATAAAAGTAATATTTCTTTTGACGTAATTAACTGCTTATTCTTCGGATTACAATTTATAAAACATTATCACGTACACCTGATGCTATATTATAGCCTTATTTTATTTTGCGGTTGCATGAACTGTTTTATGCGTGAGTAAAAAATTGTTGGCTATATTCACTTTTACTAGTTATATGCGCATGGAATATTTTACCGCATCGTTTGCCTGTATTTCCGTTCCCAGGATGATGCATATGCAAATAAAGTGATGTCGTCTGACCTAGGGATTGCTGATTCATTCTTGGATAGACATATTTGCCTTGAATTATTATTATTTGTTCACGAATACGTATTTTGATGTTATTGTATGTGTAGTTGGGCGTGAAAATAATTTTTAATAAGATCTCGTTATGTAAAAATACTTGCATTAGACATTTTGTGAACTATTTCTGAATTAATAATTTTTGGCACGACGACGTGACAAATTACTTTAGGTTATACTTGGTGCATGATCTAAAATCATGTGCGTATGGGCGTCTTTACCAACTTTTATTCACATTTGACACCTCCGACACATTCTTGAAAGGATTCAAGTAAAATATAAATAAAGCCTGCTTTTTCTATTTTAAAACATTAATGACGTGGAATTAAAAGTTTAGTGCAAAATGTTTATGCGTGTTAGTAATTGGGGTTGTCTGGCTCTAAAATTACTTTTGCCATGTTACATTTCTATGCACACCTGCTGAGTTTCACTCAGGTCCGAAAAGTTACCATATTAAATCCACTTCTGCTTCTTGCTATTTTTATCTAAAGAAAAGAAAATTTCTTTGTGGAGACTTTGCTATATCTAATTTACAGAACTAACATAGTGATTCATAACGAATGTTTTAAATAGATAAATGAGCAATTTGCATAGATCTATTATGTTTAAATGTAAACAACATTAGTATGTATGTAGTTTCCTTTCTTTCCATTATCTACTAGAATTTTCTATTGTTTGTTTTACTAATAGGGGATTACTATAGTTTTCGTCTTTATAAAGGGTTTTCCAATAAGAGGTGTTATTTTGATATTCAAAGAAAAGTGCCATTTTTTAATATAAATGATCGGATGTTTATTTCATTATAAAGAGGAAGGTATGCCGTTAATAGTGGAAAATAACATCAGGCAAATGACCACCACGACCACGCTTACAGGACAATATCCTTTTCATGAAATTTTCCATAACCAAATCGCAAAGTGGCTGCCCTATGTCCTCGATAGCCTCACGAATTCCATCTTTGAGGTCTTGAATCGACGCTGGGCTGTTGGCGTAGACCTTCTCTTTCACGTGGCCCCAAAGAAAGAAGTCGCAAGGTGTTAAATCACAAGATCTCGGTGGCCAATTGTGATCACCTCTTCGAGAGATAACACGGTCCGGAAACTTTTTCCGTAAAAGATCAATGGTTTCGTTGCTTGTGTGGCACGTAGCGCCGTCTTGTTGCATTCATGCATTTCAACGACCCAATCAGCAAAGACACGACGTTGTTGATGATCGGCCGGCTTGAGTTCTTGTGTTAACTGGACTTTATAAGCCTTAAGACCCAAATCTTTATGCAAAATACGGTGTAATGACGTTTGTGGAATGGCTAATTCCAAAGAACGACGAGGAATGGACAAACCTGGGTTTTCTTTAACACTTTCGGCTACAACAGCAATATTCTCGGCTGTTCTTGAGCGACGTGCACGGGTTTTATTCTTCACATCACTAACTTGTCCCAAGAGCTCGAATTTTTTCACCAATTTCTGTATTGCGGTCCGACAAGGTGCTTCACGGTGACCCAAAAATGTTCGAGTTTTACGAACCGTCTCTGCCAAATTTTCACCATTTTTATAGTGAATTTTAATAATTTCAATGCGTTGTTGAAGCGTGTATCGTTCCATATTTATTAATGGCGTAGTTTCTACTTGTCAAATGTCAAAAAATGATAGCTTCAAAAGTGACATCTACCGAAATAGCGGGCTATTCAAAATAACACCTCTTATTGGAAAACCCTTTATAAGAACTTTTGCGTCACTTAAAACTTTTAATAAAAGTGGTATGAATTAATTAATATTGATTTGGTATTGATAAGTTTTTCTAGCTCCCAAAACTGACGGAATATGTTGAACTACCTATGTTGGTTAATTTGTGATATGTTAGGTTTGAAGAGCTCTTTTTCATGAAATATATTTCTTCACAAGCGTGAGATAAGCATCTGTATATTTACCAAAGTGTTTCGTTTCACTTCTTACAAAGAAAATTATTAAATAAAGTAGAAAATAGATTTTAATACCTGTAAGTACAATTAACAAACTGATAATGCGCATTTAGTGAAACTGACTATACTTATGGAGTTTTAATTTTTAATTTTAATATTAATGCAAACATATAAACGTACTTTATAATTCTTGCTCTATTTAATGTGATTCTACAAATCCAGCTATTTATGACAAGTATTATAAATAATAACAATTTTCCTTTTCTTAATATGATATTACTCATACAGTTGAAAATGAAAAGCCCACGTTTTGAATAATTCTTTCACTGTCCAACCTTATGAATAGAAATTCCTAATATTTTATTTTACCAGAAGGGAATGTTTTAAATTAAGAGTTATTTATATAAAAGCATTAAGTATCTTCTCTTTGTGACAATCATAAATCTGCTATCACATCCAATTCATTAAATAAGTTGTTTTTTCCTAAGATTACTACATAATTGAATCCAAGTGTGATTCACTGAACGACATTCACATATTTTTCAAATTTATAAGTACGTAAAACCGTGAGTCATCGATTTAATTAAGATAATAAGAAACTATCTTATTTCTCTTGTCATAACAATGGATTATCTTTTAAGAAAGGTTAAGATTATAAAATGTTTCAAGTTCAAACTGAAACACTTATAAAAGTAGAGAAAGGAGTACAATTTTCTTTATTAACTAGTTACATCCATTTTTGCAAGATTATAAAATCGGATAGTGAATAGTTAAATGGTTTCTGTTAGACGTTTATTTCCTAGTTCGAGATTATAACAATTAAATTTATAATTTATGGTAATGGCCTAATGACGATGTGTTATAAAGGTATCTTAAATGTCTTTTTGATTTGTTTTATAGAAACTTCTTTTTGCTTTTGAAGATTTCTTTTTTAAATGATAAATGTTTGTGAAATTTAAGAAATTTTAAAATACCTTTCACCAATACGATGATGTTAAATTTTATTACGGGATTAAAATGCTGTGTTTTTATAATTTTTAAGTATTATATGAAATAAATCAATGTAATTCTTTAGAATTCTCTTTTAAATTTACTTTAAAGTTACCTATAAGTTATTTGAGCAACTTTTAAATATCCTTGAATAATGACTTGTTTGAATAACAAATGAGGAAAAGTTGAAGATCCTTTCATACAATAATTTTCTCCTAATAACTATACTATTATGGTGAAGTTAATGGACGCTCAGGTCAACAGCAGAATTACATAGAATTATTCTGATAAAAAAATCAGTCACTTAATAAATATGACAAAAATTAAATAAAAATTTATTTAAAAAACAAATTAAGTACGTAAATGAGTAACACAAAACTGACTAATTGTAAGTAAATAAAGAAGTCGACAAATAAATCGAATGAACGGATTTGAACTTTCTTCAGTTTCTTCTGTTCCGTATACAGTATGTCCAAAAGGTTACGTTAAGCATGGGGGTCTCGGAAACGGTAAAAGATAGAGATTCGGTTAAATGAGAGGAATTTGCTTGGTTCTTCGGTCACACTTTGCAACACAATATTTTCAGTTTCTTTAGTTATTTGGCGGGGTATGATTTTTGGCTTAGAGAATGTTCTGTGCTCTTTTGAATAATTTCAGTCGTTTAAACACAGATAAAGACGGTTGTCTGATTCTGGATACTAGTTTAAGTACATTTCACTAGCGTTCGCAGAATTCTTGTGACAAAGAATGTAACATAACATGTCATACTTTTTTAAATTACTAAAGGGCTCCATAATTAATTTATTCTAGTAATATACAGATTCTTGATGGTAACAACCGATTGTTGGCGACTGAATGTCTTTTTTTCCCAAAGCAATCTAGATCATTTTTATGTAAAGCTTTAAATTAAAGACATAGCTTTTTTGTTGTAACTTTTTAGTTTTAAAACATAAGTATATCAAACCTGGTATTGTTGGAAAGCAAATTAAGAGCACTTAGGACTTGCATTTAAAAAAATACAATTTGAGGTTATATCGCCAATATTAGAAAGTATAATCGAAGATCTGATAGTTTATTAGTAATCTACATTAAAAACTACCTGAAAGATGTCAAAGAATTCTTGACCTATCTTTTCAAATAAAAAGTTACAAGGAAATTGATTTTTCCTCTGTGGCACTTAAACGAATACGTTTTTCTGAACTTTCGCTTTGGATATTAGTTGAACTGAATGTACTGAGCAATTCCTCTGATTTAACCGAATCTCTATCTTTTACCGTCTCCGAGATTCCCATGCTTAATGTGACCTTTTGGACATACTGTATATATGCCTCAAAAATTTCAATCCCAAGTTTTAAAAGATTGCAAACCACAAAAGCAACATAGTATACATATGTTTGTATTGCATAAAACACACATTTAAAACAGTTTGAGACATGCTAATAAATTATACTTTTACAGCCTTGTCATATTGGTTTTTAATTAATTACTTCTGCTTATGTCGATTTGAATATAATTACGCATTAACAATAACTTTTCTTTTCATTTAGCTATTCGTTGTAGACTACAAATGACGACACTTTTTGTTTTGCATTAGTAACAACTGGTAACTTTTATATCAAGGGAGGGCAACATAAAGTAATAATATAGGTAATTAATAAATAGGCTTACTACACCATTTAAGAAATTTGGTTTTTTAAAAGTTCTCTTGTTCAAATTCTTTACATTGGTAAAATAAAAATTAGCTATTGACTCTATTACGTATAATTTCTTCTGTATATGCTTCACAAATTAACTAAAATTAGTTTACGTGATAAATGCCAGTAATATATTTATGTTATCTGTTAATAGAAGAAAAATATTTTTAAGATTTCTACTACAATAATAGATGTAAACCATCAAAGACATGATATCAAATTAGTATGCATTCCAAGAATCTAAGAACGCAAATGCACTTTCAGTATTGTTAATTATAATATTCTGGTAACACTAAAATTTAATATTACGTACTTTCCTAATTAGATAAATTAATCAAACATTGCGGTAAAATGAAGTTTACACAGTTTCCCCTTTATTTATGTACTATATGCAGTATGGTTCAGGAAGTTGATATCAACTTTGTGTTTATCTTTAAATAGAATTACCAAAAGAATATTTTATTGTATTGTACTGAATCTTTTCCCATTTTAAACTGATAATAATAATAATTCAGTAAGTAAGGTTCTACAGAACTTTTATGACTATAATTTACCGTTAGTTCTCAGAATCGTTTTAAGATTGTAACTATTTGTATTTTAACTTCATTCTTGTCAAACTTACTCGTCGCAGGAGAAAAATTAAGGTTTTCTTTTCTGGATCGTCCTATATAAAAAGGGTAATGACTGAAGGCTTTCATTGGCCCATTTGCGAAGTCTTATAGATTTTACAAGTAATTGAATAACGTCGAAACTGTTAGATATAGACCACATAGTGCAATATTGTCACAATCAGCAATGATTGTAGAATAAGAAAATATTTTAAATATACAGGGCATCTCATTCTCCAACATTCTGTATACAAAAGATGCTATAGTTAAAATTCTAATAGTAATCATCTCTCAACTTTAGATTTAGAAGTTTACCATTACTAGATTTTCAAAATTAATTGTTTATTAAACATACCAGGACGGCTAGTTTCACAAGAAAAAATCAGATAACATCGAAACTATTTAGCTTAGACCCTCATGATGCTATATCGCTGAAATCCACATTGAGCGAGCAATAATAAAACAATAAATAAAAATAAGAAATAGGGTTTTTTATGGAACACTCTGTATAATCAAGAAAGTACAGACAATGGTTTTGTGAAGGTCCGTTCCGACTTTATGAGGATGCCTAGCAAGGCGTCTTTGGAACATTTCTGCCTGGAAATGTCTGGGACAACAAAGCACGACAAATTGAAATGCCAGTACAAGCCAACATGTAACCACATGTACAAAATAAAAAAAGCCGTCCACATAGCGTGAGCCCATTCAGCTGATGTATTTTTTTTTACAATTTCTCAAATTACTAATTAATAAAGATTAGTTGGGACATTTTCATTTAGGGATACAAGAGATGGCAATAGTTGCAAACTCTATCTGAAATGCGTTGAGAAAACGACACCTTATTTTTATTTTGCTGGTTATCTCGCTTATGCTAGATTATGGCATTATTATGTTCAGGAAATAAATACTTTAAGCAAAGAATGTCGAATAATAAATTCCAGAAGTTTACGTTTAGTACAAGTAGCCGCACAGATAAAAAAGACTAACGTGGGCTATAAAAACACCAAATTTTTCGTTTTTACGAATTAGTTTCCGTTAATGCCCCATATGCATATTAAGGCGCGTTTTGACTTTGCAAGAATGCCTACCAAGGCTGCCTCAAAACATCTTTGTCTCGAAATATCTGAACAACAAGCTCAAATGACAACATGAGTTGTTAGTTTTAGTTGTAATTGCGAGGCAAACATGTTAGCACATGTACATTCGCGAGAGAAAAAATCCTCAAAAAGGTGTCCACCCGGCGTGAGTCCTCTTAATCGATGCGTCTTTTGAGCTTGCCCAAAAACCGATAGCGCTGTGAAGCAGCCTCCCAGCCAAAACCAAGTATAGACATTGCGAGATGCGCACCAGGAATTATTGCAAAGTTGAGGTGCACCTTTTTTATAAGCAAGATGACTAGTTTTTTTATATCAGTGCCAACATTTAAATTAATTAGAAATAGTACTAATTTAATGATTGCCAAATAGATGTAGACAGTGTAGTAAACTTCTAGACCAAGTAGTGCTATTTAGACTTCTATCTCTAAAATAAGTGGTTTGTCGTTTTAGATACTATAAATAAAACTTCAACAAAATCTGTTTCTTTCCGAATTTTTGTCTCAAGCTTATTGCTGAAAATAATGAAGAAACGTCACTTCAACCTTCTGGGTAGTATTATCTCAGCTGAAACAATAAAGACAAATACTATAAGGAGCAAAGTCGTCAAGATTTTCACTACGGTAGTATAACAAGGATCTTTGAAACTAACGTGACGCTGCATTTCTAAATCTTTCTTGGTGTTACTCACTAAAATTAGTCTTCAGGTTGCTATTTACTAGGCGAATTTATCTAGAGTCTATTCTATACATATACAAATATAAATAGAGGTCGCTGCATAATCACTATGAAAATAGGAAGTTGTGTTGCCAAAACTATGAGGAAACATTTAATTCGTCTTTTAAAAATCTAAAAATTTGAATTAATCTGATACTGCCCAAGAGCGTTATCGGTAATAGATTTGCTAACGAAGCAAAGATACAAAAACTTGAAAAAGTCTTGAGTTTAGAGATTAGGAAGAAACATAGTTAACTAGATTAATTGGCTAAATAGGTATTGGTCAATATGAACCTTTGTATGAAAGAAATGTCTAAACACGAGATAAAACTGTTCAAAATGCGTTTTATTCTTATTGGGATAAAATGCAGAGCACAAGCAAAGTATCAGTTATGTTGCATCAAATGGGTTGTTGCCTTATTCCGTTTTTTTACATTCTTAGTGCCAGTATTTTAATAATATTAAATTCTCAGTAAAACCAAGATGTCATTTTTACAAAAAACATTGTGATTCATGTTTTAAAATATTGCAAATCTGAATAATAGACTTTGGATATCTGATAACCATTACGCTTTCTAAATAGACATCGACTACTTTCTAGGGTTTTATGGCTCCGTAGATTCGATTCTAGACCTGATAAATTTCTTTTCTTGAACTAGGCTCTAACCCATGTTGGCCCGCAATAGTTTTGCTCGGAGTCTAAATTTATTATTTATCGTCTTATATAATATATACTATTAGAAACATTTACAATTACATTAGTTAGAAAAAGTAGTAATACAGTAATCTGTAATTGCTAATGGTTCCTCTTATACAAAGGATTTAATACCTTATACTATCACATATCTACGTTATTCTTCTCACACTGCCTAAAATACTAATTAAACCATAAAGTTCAAGTATGTAGTCAAATAGAGATCACAAATTTAAGGAAGCTGGATCTCGAAAAAGGAACTGACAAATTTATTTTATTTAAAAGAAAATTGTGTATAAATAGAACCAAACACTACATTCTCAATTGTCTTTAACCTCAGAACGTAAGTTTTTAAGAAAACATTACGTAAACCATCACTCTTAAAACATTTCCACGAAAAAATGCCATTTTTTGATGTTTTAATTTAACAGCAGTCTCATAAGTGCATTTTACATATCACTATCAGTAACCAAGTGAGTTTCGTATTCTGGTGGGGTTAACATATGATTCTATCTCGCTTACGCTTTCATATGACTCTGTTACTGTTTTACTAACTAATGTAAATTAAAGTATAAGATTTTAGTTACATATATTAGATGGGATGGTAAATTCGGAAAAATCTTGATTTCAAAGGATCTTGTCAGAAAATTTTTCTTTAAAAAAAAAAGAAACATCCAGTCTTTTTTACTTTTAAAGATATAAATAAAAGTTGGTAAGGATTCAAGAAAATCCATTAAATTATAAATTTCATAATAATTTTATAGATATTTCGACTAACGCAAAAAAGCAATTTTCTATTTAATTTTAGATTTTTTGAAATATTTTTAGAAGATATATATATATATTTTCTTAATGGTATTAAACTTACCATGCGGAAGATTCGATAGAAATCTCATCTCATGATGACGTATATTTTCCCATCTTTTTCAAATGCAGGGACGCACAGCGTCGCCAGCGGGTAACGACGTCTCCAAATTTAGCCACGGTCGCTCCAAGAATAATCAGAAGCTTACGGGTACTACATTTTATGCAAGTGATTCACTTGTGTGTGTTGATTTTATTGGCAGTTTATGTAAGAGAAAATCGATGGTTTATTTTTAATGCTTCTTCCAACTAGTACAAATCTAGGTCTGTTTATATGTTCGGGAAAAATTTGCACTAATTTACAAATTTATATTTCTATCGAACTATTTCCACCTGATAGTATCTTATCATTAAGAGTTTTATTGCGGTGATAATTAATTTGGACATTAAAAAAATATTATTTATAGCACTTTCATTTATTTTTTATTTTTCCTTTTGAAATTAATTTTATAATGACCCAGAAAACGTGGTAGGTACACGTTCTAAAATAATAATCAAAAGCCTTCTGCAATTATACAACCAAATGTTCACTATAAAATTCCATTAAATTAAAGCCTACAGTATTATTTGAACGACATTGATATTCCTTATAAGTCTTCGAAGGATGAACAAGATCCAGAATAAGGTTTTTAAGAGTTCTTGTCGTTCTTGTGGCACGAATTGTTTTATTATACTGACCGTCAGTCTTCACATGAAATGGGCACGTGAATATCGTGTTAGTGATCAAGAAAAACAAATTATCCTAGGTAATTTCCATTTATATTTAATTTTTTAAGAGAATCTTAATGTTATTAAATGAATTTAGAAACATTAAATTTCTAATAATACCTGTGGTGTCGTTGCTACAGTTCAATTACCACCCATATATTTTAACTGTAGTGCTACTCTTTAATCCACTCGGAATTTAAGTGGGAAGTCTAAACATGCGTAGGTTTCAAGGTATGTTTGAAAGTTTGGTAAAATCTTTTGTTTAAATAACAAAACAGTTGCAAAAAATATTACAAATATAATGGTGATTGACTTAAGAATTAAATAATCAAGCAGAGGAAAAAATATATGGAATACATAAATATAATAGGAGGTCATCGTCATGAGTGCCGAGAGTAATCCCTGTATAATGAATCTAAAATAAAATCGAGGGCAAGAGCACATAAACCACGTGAAGTAATCACCTTCAGCACCTGCTGGGAAAAGAAACTAAAATAAACTAAAACCTGTCAGGGAACTTAATGAAAAACAACAAGAAAATAATGTCTGTTAACATTCCGTTTGAAAAAGCAAAAGATGCAACGAACTGCAATTATTTTAAAAGAAATTCTTGTATAATAAACAGGATGTTGAATAAAATAAAAGATCGAAAGATATTCATTTTCACTTCTTGAGCTTGTTTTTGAGTTGTATGTGGACCTTAAAGTAAAGGTTAAAATAATAATTAAAAGAGAACATCTTGAGATTGTTTATTTTTTCGTTTTGCGTTAACAATAAACTACGAGAATTATTGTACTACAATTTCTATTTTTGCGTTTCTTGAATTCTTTGCGTAATTTTATCAACATGGTTTCTCGCACATATACAAATCTTACAAATCTACACAAAAAAATAAAGAAAGAGTAGTCCGAACAAGAAAGTGTATGTAAGATAACAAATATTGTTGAGTCCTACACTTGACAACGAGTAAGTAGATGCACAAATTGGAAGGGATATGCAAGGAGAACCAGTGCTTAGCGATAATTATACGTACAATTCAAGCGCTGGGTATTTTCAAAGATCGAAAACTATAATAACAAAATAAACAAATATTCATAAAAATGATAAAATCCGAGGGCACAATGTATTCTGCAACCATGGAAAGAAAAACCCGAACGTACTAATAATTGAGCAATATTTGAATAGTAATACTTTTCAAAAATCCTTTTCGAAATTACCGTAGGTTTTTAAGCTTTGCTAAGGTGTTGAAGACAACTTCCTTATATCAAACTGAATTTATATATAAATACAGTATACGAGTTCTGATAAAACATTTTTGGCAATCTCCCCATTATCAATTTTATAATGTTCTGGGTTAACTATAAGCTTTAACGTACTCTTAGTATGTAAGATAAAGAGAAAGTTGTAGACAAAATCTTTGCTGATTCTAACTCCAATCAGCAATGTGTCGCTGTCGGCTATTTAAAATTAGGACAATATTGCTGACATATGGAAACAACATAGGGAGATAAATTTCTAAAATTCTTAGCAATATCTCCAGCAATATTTCTAGCACTCGTATTGGATTTATTCTTTTCCACAAAAAAGTTCCAAACCAAGCTTTTCCGTTTCATCCTCTTATAAGTACAGAGAAGCAGTACCATAATAAAATGCCCATTGAATTAAAAGACTAACATGCTCAGCTGCAAACGTATGGTGCAATCAATGACTATTCTATAAATTGTTGATACTGATATTGATATTATTTTTAAGTCGTTAAGAAAAGGTGATCTCATGCAACATCCTGCAAGTCTGCATTTCCTCTATCAACGTTTCGTGGACGATTCATTGTACAATCATAATTTTCGGCAACATTCCTATTTTTAATATTTTCAGTATTTGGCAACGTATAAAAGAGCAGGCACCTTTTCGGGAAATGGCCAAATGGCAATATTGCCTACCGCACATTGCTAACTCCAATATTAATATAGAATAATTTGACAATTAAAGCATGTTTGTATAAGAATCTTGGTATATCAAAAACAGCATGTTAAAATATTGATATAATACCGTCCACGTACATTGATACAATGGCGCAACTCGCTGGCGTAAATGGTAAACAGCAAAGAGCTAATAACGGAACCCTGCGAAACCTCTTTACTTATCACCGAGATCCTTTCGGCAAAAATTCCAAATTACAACTCATGATCTAAAGTATTAAATGGTTTACTGTAATCAAGAAATGTCTACACTGTGTGTAAAATCCAGAATGAAGTGTGTATTGGTAAAAGATTACTTTTAAAAACATGTTCCCAAAGTCAAAAATTAATAATCTTAATTATTTTGGTTCTTCTTATACTCTGCAGGAGTCAATATTGATTATCTGATTCCAATTAGGCATTTTTCATCTTTTTAATCGCAACGGTTGTGTAATTGCGCAACCTTCTGTAATAATCTCATACTGCAACAATGTTATTGTTAGTTTGCCTAAATCTATCTTTGGCTTTATTTCACAACTTAATGTTATCTGTTAACCATAACGTTAGTGTTGGTAAAAGTAAGTTGCTGTCACG
>VTPC01005541.1:21838-44104 GCA_011009095.1 Ignelater luminosus | reverse complement strand
AAAAAGAAAATACCTGAATTAGTTTAAGTTATCTTACGAAAAAATCAGAGTTGATTCTGCGCCAAAATTTCAAATACTGATACCAATGTTTTGGTACCACCTTGTAGATGCTGCATTTACTTTTCTTAAATATTATAACTCGTATACATATTATGACGAAAAGTGCAACACAATTTAATTAGCAATCGAGAACTGTTAGAAAAAATTTTCTGAATTAGAACAAGATGCCCAAAGACAATTCCTATGTGCAAACTCTTAGTAGGGAGAGGAAATGAGTAAATGCCCTCCTTGCCCATATCTGCTATCTTTGAACTTATTTGCAGGTAATATGATTGTAATTTATTTCTGCTTTGTCACATTTTGTATTCACAGAAATTTAAATTTTTTTTATTTATCATAATTCATAACCCTAAATTCAAACTGTAAACTTGTACGTATGGCGGTTGTTATTATCATAAGATTAAAAATATTATACTGCTATTCTTTCCATGACCCAATTGATTCTACCTCTGATAAAAATTAAAACCATTATAAAAATTATTAACATGAATAAAACCAAAAACATAAATTTAATAAAAATAGCAATAAAACAATTTAAATTGAAATGCTTCTAACGACAAAAGCCTTTTTAAATTTAGTAGATCTTGTAGAACAACATTCCAAAAATTGTTTACCCATCTCTCTTTCTAAAGAGTTAATTAATCGAACGTATCTTTGTTTAGTTTGTTTTTCTTTCAAAGTTTATTTTTAACCTAAAAGTCACACCTACATAACAATAAAGTAGTGACAATAAAAATAGTAACCAGTCTCCTATTCTTACATGTACCTGTCCTATCGTTACTATCAAACCATTAGTCTTTTGTTATGATAACCTGCCCTAGTTGTGGATGACGTGAATCGACCTAGATAATGCAAAAATCGTTTGGTTACAAAGTTGTTCTTATTTTCGTGGCATACTTGGCTGAATACTTGTGAAAATTAACGAGCTAAATACGCATCTGAAGGTGTTCAACATCTAGCAAGATCTTCATGCATATTTATTTATAGACGCAACTGGTGTTGGAACTTCTTTCTGTAATATTTTAGATTCTGTAATTTAGCAAATAAATATCTTTCAACTCCTATTATAATTGTTGCGATTGAAATTATCAATTCCCTTGCCTCATAATATCTACTGTAAATTACGCAAAAAATGAAACAAGAACAATTTGTTCTTTATATGGAAAGAGTGATCAAAAAAGGAAATGAAAAATTAAATGTACAGACCAGGCGCCGGATTACATTAGCTTGAAGGGGGTATCAAACAGAACAAGTACATTTGCTCGTGAGTTTATTAAATGGACTCTTTGTAAAGTTCATCTCCACTCGAATATTTTTCTTCTTGACTCCGTATAACATTTTTTATTGCATTATTGTTAAAAGAAGTTTTTGTTATTTATCTGTCAGACAGCAGACGATTTTAAATATACATATGTGCACGTAGGAGTGAAAAGTATTCAAGCACTTATATTCAGATGATTTTTATTCCTTCACTTTCATATTACTTAGGTTATGACTTTATTACAAGTAGAGCAAAAATGCAGATGTAACGTCATTGACCTTATACATTTGTTAGCTTGCGTATATACCACGCAGTTTTATTTTTAAAACTGCAGATCAAAGAATTCCAATGAAAGTAAATCGTAATTATTAGATAATACAACTCCAAAGGTGTTTTCTCAAGTGAAGCAAAAAATAATTTCATTCATGTTTAATCAGTTTTCCAGGTACAAATGGTGGATTTTATTGTTATTGTTAGAAACTAAATCTGACTACAAGAAACCAAACACTTTATTATGCACTAGATATATCCATATTAAAAAAATCCCCAATCTGGTCCAATCTTCTAAGAGCCCCATACACGTTGAGAGCTGCACTGACAAAAGTTTCTAACGCACGCAAACAGGTTCAGTTATGCGAAATATTTTCTTCCCGACCTGTTTGCCGCAATCGCGGTAGCATTATCAAGATATGTAAAGAGAAAAATTTGCCATAGAAGAATATGGATAAAGCGATGGTCAAGCGAGAGGAGCAAGTACACTGTTTTAATTTATTACAGGAATTTAAATTCTTGATCTGTAGGTATCTAATAAGCACATGCAGGTTAAAACATGATGAATTGCACGTTCAATACTTATAAGTGTTTCACTACAGCAGTAGAGATGATAATTCTGTCTGATACTGATACATCATACAGTCACATAGACATTAAGATTTGTATCGCGATATTGTATAACGATAAATGTATCGATGCAGATTTCAACGTGTATAAGGCTCTTTAGTTTAAATTATCGCTTTTACAACACTTCATAAATAAAATATTTATAATGTATGTTAATGTTATTGTGCACGCACAATCTCAAACTTGTTAGTTTTTACTTCCATAAATACAGATGAGTTATAATTCTCTCTTCTAACCTACCATAGTAAGTAGTAAATATAGGCCGATTTAGTAACACAAAATAGTACCTGAATATGATTGAAAAAAGAAAACATTTTAATTTTGGACAGCGAAAGATGTTTTTCGACAACTTCTGTCCATTCAAAAACAAAACCGTAAAGCATTGTTAAAGAAATATTGATCTTGGGCAGTGAGAAGCATCTTTCCAGAAACTCAAAATGGAAGAAAATAAATAATGAAACGTTAGGCAAAAATAGAAGAGAGGTTTTGATGTTTGTAAGTGAAAAATGTTTTTTAGAAACTAGAAAACTATATGAAACAGTTAGATATTGTGAAAGGAAAAAACTCTTAGAGACCTTAATAATCATACAGAACGCTTATGAATTTTTGGGCATCAGCTCATAACAATCTCGATCTTTCTGTCGTATTGGCATATAAGACATTTTGATTTGCAAATATGCGAAATTATTTGAAGTTTGATACTGCAGTCTGAAGAGAAATAATTCCTATTTCCAAATGCTTTAGACAAGAATACTTCTGAGTATAGGTTGTGGTGCTCCATTCAACATATTCCTGTCCATTGATTTGTGTGTTACTAGTAAACAACCTATCAAAGCAGTTAGTTGAAGCGGAAAAAATGTGGAGATAAATCTTTGCAGAGTTTGACAGTTGCGAGCCAACAAAGTTCAAATGGAAGGTAAAACAAACTTACGCAGTGGCTACTGTTCACATTTTTTCAGGTTTGAATTGACTCGATTAAGACTAATTCGGCCAGTCTGGTTTCTAGTCATCCAAACAAATTTTCCAAAACAGTACTATTCGTATGACATAATGTAATAAGGCACTTAATCACTATCGTGTACAAAACTAAATAATACAAGAACTGTTTAAAGAATTTTGCAGCTTCCTTAAGGTTGAAACAGTAAAAAATATTTGAAAAATCGAGCAGGGTATTAGACTGCAAAACCTGAAGGTTTCAAACATCTCAACAAAAACAGTTTCTTTAGGATTCAATCTCATGGTACAATCTTTAGAACGTCTATATGGGCACTTATTTTTGTATATGGTTTTTCTAGTATTAGAACTGCCGAATTCTGGCCTAAGTTTTTATATTGTCATTCAAAAGTTTCTTCCACAATGGTTGTCTATATCATTTTTAAAATTTTCGGCAATTATAGCGTGCTTTAGATGAAACATCAATTCAAGGAATTATTGATTAATAAGGATAAAGTAGCAAATAAGGACTCAATCGTGCAGATACCCTTCTGAATAGAGATAGAGGGCAGTCCCAATAGTAATGTATAAAATAAAAACATTCGATTTTATTTGTGATTATAATTTACAAAAATATATCTATCGATTAAAACATTTTGATTTTGTACACCTATTATGAACAGCATACAGCTAAACAATTTCATAATATTTATACAAAAGAAAGAGGTATCAACTTTACTTACATCGCTCTTTACACAGAAACGAGATGGCATAGTTCATTAAAACTTAAAACTAATTCACTTTTTAAAATTCCTTAAAATAGATACCTACATATTCCTATCACCTTGTAGATAACTTTGCTCAATAAAAAAAGCAAAAATAATAACAAAACAACCCTTATTTAATTTTAATTACTTAATGTTTTGAATGATGGTGTTTATGCCCATGGCTGTGTTTGTGACTGCCGTGATGTTGATGTTTGTGTCCATGATTATGCCCATGCTTGTGTTGATGATGGTGGCCGTGTTTATGTTCCTGATGATGTTCATGTTTATGTTCCTGATGGTGGTCATGTTTATGTTGATGCTTATGTTCAGAATTATGTTGGTGCTTGTGTTGCTGATTGTGTAAATGTTTGTGTTGATGATCTTGTTTATGTTGGTGTATGTGCTCCTGTTTGTGTTCATGCCTGTGAATGTGCTTATGTTGATGATAATGAACTTCCCCGTGTTTTTCTTCTGCATGGTGATGGAAATCTGAGATATCATACGGAGGTACCTCATTGTGAAAATGCTCGCTCTGAATGGTTTCTATTTGATGTGGTCCCAAAATATGTGTTGTTTGTGAAGTTTTGTAGTCGTCATATTCTTTATTAATTAAATCTTTCTCTTCAATACCAGTCCGGTCATTGGCAAAGTTTTCTGCTGTTTTTTTCTGATAACCATGTAAATTTCTCTCAAAACTTTCATCGAAGTTCTCATAAAGTGAAGATGCTTTATCCATGGGATCGTTATGTCCGTGTTTTACACTTCTCACGGGAAAATTAAAGTTTGCCAGTTTTACTTGTTGGGAATGAAGGCCTGAAGCGCTATGAATTTCTTCCGGAAAATAATAAAATCCATAGTATTGTTCTTTTGGAGTTTGGAATTGATAAAGGTTATTATTAGCAGCTTTTTTAATATTTCGAAGTACTTGAGGGTTGGCTTCACCTTTAATCCAAATAATACTAAGTAATAACAAACTCGCTATTGCCTGAAAATAAGATAAAATCATTTTTTAATTGAAGATATACTTTAAGATTTCTTACCCAAGCTCCCATGTTATTACACTTAACAGTGCAAGAAAATCAAGATGATTATGAGTTGAGTTTCTGATGTTCTAGCTTTTATAGAAAAACAAAATTCTACTTTCCCTGATATCTACCTGTACATTATGCTTGAATTATTAAATTAAAATGCATTATTTGAAAAGTTGCGTTTTACCGTTATATTATTCAAATAAATTAATTATAACGTTTTCAACTATTGTTAAGAGTAAGTGCGTGTTACGCTATCATAACCATTTTTAATTCTATCGCGTAAAATTAATATTAAATTGAGAAAATGAATTCTTTTGTAAAGCATAATCGAAGACGTTAATATTTATTAGGATTACCTGAAAAATTTCACACATTAAAATCTGAAGAATTTCTTTTCTATTTCAGACAGGCAGCTGCTCCTCCTCCTCCACCTGGAGCGGTAGGTCACATACCTTCCTCGAAACTAAAATCTGAGGTAAGTACTTCTTCATTATTAAAAACCTTTAAAACCTTATAACAAGATTAATCTTCGAACTAATACGAAGTAATCGATCACTTCTATACATTCTACCTACATATTATCTTAAAAGGATAATGGCCCCATGTATAAATTTAAAAATATCCAGTCAATAAAACTAAACAAGAAGTCCTTCCTTTTGCTCTCCTACAGAGCATGACTAATAATCTTAAAAAATTTATCTGTAGCAAATCTAACAATAAAACTGTCAACTGAAATAATTACACAGCATTCCGGCATGCAGTATGCAGTGCAAATGCATTTGCAGTCACATTCAGCTGTGTATATTAAATTAACCTAATAAGACTATTATTGTCGCAGTTATTTCTTGTCAGGGTTTCATTTTAATATCACCCACATTTTGTGGCTAAAGATATGAGTCATAACGGCGCCTGCTTATCTAAAGTAAAGTCCATTAGCTGATTTAACTTTAGTACTTCGGCACTTCAACGTGTTTTACTTTAAAAGCGCTGGGCACTTCAAGTATCTAAACCGCTTTTAAAAATCTAATTCATGTTAACAACATATAATTACAAAATAAGTATATGACAGTAACAACAAGTAGTCTCCTAATTTTGTAATATGTGTATTATAATTCTTAAATAACAATAAATAAAATCCCATAAAGTAAAATAAATAAAATTCTACGATCTCAATTCTTTTTTTTATGATAGGCAATCTTTTAAGAATAACACCGCTATTAAGAGTTTTCTTTTTCAGATTTCAGATCGTAGAGTCGAACCTCCACTTTGTGTGCAAAACGCTATGTTAACAAAAGATAAGAAACCATTTACATATACACCAGGTGGTCTAGATCTTTCTGAAATTCGTTCACCTAGAATGGCCAGAAGATTAGAACTTAACGCAATGAATGAAGGAGTTGCACCGTTGCCTCAATCGCAGCCGTATCATCCCTCCGGGCCGCTTCCACCTTCTGCCTTGGCAGCAATGCAGCCTCAACTTCCAGTGCAAGTATTCCCAGCTGGTGGGATTCCACAACCACATCACCACGGAGGTGGTCCACCACCTCCTCCCCCGCCACCTAGTGGTGTGCCACCTCCACCACCTAAAGCGCCTCCTATGAGATCGTCATCTCCTGTACCTCTAGATGCTTTTGAGAGACCTGATATGACAAAAATTATTCCTGAGAACCCCATGTCTTTACTTAGGAAAACTTCAGGGCCCGTTATTAAAAGAGATCCTATATTTAATAAAGACAACTTTAGTTCTGGCAATAGAGTTAATGACGTAGCAAATTCAAGACAACCTCCTCAGAAAGTTGAAAGCCCACCGGTAAGACAGCCAGAGTCGCCCCAAAAAGTAAGCACAGCTGGAGTAGGTTCAATTTATGTACCTCCTATAAATCAGAATGCAGGTCCTGCTACTCCACCCAATAGACAACCTCAATCACCACAGTTTGTAAATCAAAGGGAATCACCCCCAACGGGAGTACGGGCACCACCAGCATATTACAAACGCCAACCATCAACTCCCCAACCTGAGCCTCAATCGCCACAATTCATAGCTCAGAAACAACCACCAGCTGCTTCATCTTCCCCTCAAAGAGAGCCTCAATCACCGGAAAGTCCCAAAGTGTCTCTTAGTAAAGCACCCACTCCATGGTTACAAAAACGGCCCCAACAGCAAGACATGCCAGAATGGGTAGTTAATAATCAAACAACCCAAAGTCCGCCAATTGTTCAGGAACAACAACAACAGCCACAAATTAAACAAGATTCTCAACAACAATGGCAACAGCAGCAGCAGCAGCAGCAATCAGCCCCATGGCGACAACAACAACAGTACCAACCTGAACCTCAACAATGGCAACAGCGACAACAGCCAGAACCTCAACCCTGGCAACAAAAACAACCACCACAGCCAGAAGCTCAACCTTGGCAACGACAACAACAGCAGCAGCAACAACCTGAACCTCAACCGTGGCAGCAAAGGCAACAGCAACAACCACAAACACCACCGTGGCAGCAGCAACAGCAGCAACAGTCACCTCCAGTTCAGATTCCTAAAGGCAGTGGTGTTAAAAAAACAAATCCAAATGCGAGACAATCCTCAAGAAGCTGGTCCCATTGATCGAACAGAAGTTGTTATTGTGAATGAACCTCCTCAAGTCTTTCAACATCCAGGGCCAACTCATAAAATTATTATTCGTCAACAACAACCACAGCAGAACAATTACCAGCAGCAACAACGTATGGATTCCCCTGGTAGTAGGATCATACCAGTTCAGATGGAAGGCGCTTCTAGTAATGGCCATGCCCAACCCCAAGTATATGTTCACCAGTTTAGCAGTCCTGGAGGAACACCTACTACACCTGGCAGTAACAGGTAATAATATATTGCGCTTAGAATAAAAAGATTTGCTTGACCGTCGTCTTCGCAGTGACGCACGGTCGCTTAATCGCCAGTTAAGTTGGAATTCCAATCCAACTCAATCAAACACCTTTAGAGTACTCCAGAAGATAACAAACACCGATGGAGAAGATGATGAATACCAACCAATTACCGAGCATTCGCCCAAAACACCCCATCACTTCCCACAACGTCAACTATCCACTGAACAAGTGCGAAAGCTTAAGCAGAATGAAAGCGATCAGGAACTGATGAGCAAGTTTAAACAAGGTAAGAAGTATAATAATGAAAGAGGTTAGTACCATGTATAATGCGCAAATACTTATATTCTCAAAACATCGAATTTCAGAAATTGACGTAAATGATTTCTATGAATATCCAAGATACAGAGGAGGCCATATACCTTCAAAACTGTTTTGGATGCTAGACGATAGCGGTAAAAATTTTATAACTATCGTAAATTTAATGTGGTGATGGTAAAAGCCTCCTCGTTACATGTTAATTGATCTTCATTTATACTAAAAAATATCGGCAATAACTACATATTGTTGATATTAGAAACAGACTATTTTCTGCTTTGGTTATGGTTTATATGTCATTTAGTCAATCACTTTTAAATGTGTCGTTTTCACGTTTTCATTACTGTATACACGTTTCATAGCAATGTTAGATGTTGCTTTATGGGCATGACCGTCACTCGCTAATGCTTTATATCACCTTAATTAGGTTTAGACCAAGATTCTTCCCTTCATAGAGAAGTAGACCCAAGATACCGTGGTCCTCATATTCCTTCAAAGGCCTTCAAACTCCTTCAGAGCATGACCGGCGGTCCAGAAGACCCGTCAAATTTATCCACCGGTACGCTTTGGTTGCTAGGGTTTCACATATTTTATTCTTTCTAGTTCATTCGTTTAACTAATATGCTTTAGGGCTGCTTTGCTTAACCAAGTAGACTGCACAAACTTTCATTCGTTTTCTAATTATCTGTTATTCTAATCATGTATGTTTAGTTCCTCAGGGCCAACCAAATAACGCCCAAAGTGGTCCCAAAGTGAGAACAATACCGATTCAAATAGAAGGTAAATAATCTTATGGAAATTTCAATATTACATAAAAGTGTTGAAAACCCTCCTTTGTAGGAGACGGCCCTCCGAAGAAATACATACCACCAAGTGAGCAAACAGTTCCAGAACCAAAAAAATATATGGGCAGTGCAATACCTAGTCGTTCATTTAAGATTTTGCAAGCTATGACAGGACCTGATGATTGTGGTAAGCTTATCATCACTATCATTTTTCAAATTGTACCATCAGCTTAAATTATAAAACAAAAACCAAAATCGAACACGTGTCAATAATTGATACAAAATCATTATTGTCACGTAGGTGTGACTTTCATTTTTGCGTCGTATAATCAAAATTCCATGTTTAATAAAATAGATGTTGCAAGTTGGCCAGATTAACTTTAACATCCATGGTTCATACTCATGTCATCCATGAGTCACGTCATCATTTCACTAATGAAATGTTAAAAAAAGTAATTTAAACAAAACGAAATTTTTGGAGCCTACCCAATACTTTTTTATAGTGTATTTTAGGAGAAAACTAGCGATCATTTCGTCTGTTGTAGCGAATCCCGTCCAAGCTTGTGAAAATAACGAAAATTATGCGAACGACCCCTCCTCCTATACGCAATGGGGGTACGATCCTAATTATCCTCCTCCTTCTCCTTATTTTTTTGATCCATATTGGAGCTTTTACTCACAAAATTATGCACCTCCTAATAATGAATTTGCTGCCAATAATAATAATTCGAGAATGACTCCCGTACCACCAGCTTGGGGGTATTACCCTCCGCCTTATTCACAAAATAACTCAACATCTGAAAATTCGGATTCCAATTCAGAATCATCATCCAAAAAACGAAGTGTCAGTTCTAGTAGGACAACACCCGTTCCTTGGGCAAACGATAATGATCCGGCTAAAAAACCAAACGGCAATGCTAGATGTACCCCTGTGCCGTTTTGGCCTTATTATTATCCGAATTATCCTTACGACAATACAAAAACTGAAAATAATCAAGAAACGCAAGAAACTGATACAAATGGAAATGCGGCAAATACAGAAGAACAAAATAATTATCCCCAGTATCCTCCTTACTGGGACCCTTATTATTATGGTTACTACTACGGTGCTCCCCCTCCGATTTATCCTCCAGTTTATTCTCCTTATCCGTTCTATCCTCCACCACAAACTGATTCAGAAGAAGTTTCTGGCTATAGTTCTAATGATGAAATGGCTTACTATGGTGCAAAATTTGCTTCCATGCCCTCAACCGCTAATAAAAGACCTCGAGGTACAGCAACACCAAGCTTACAAAAACAATTACTTCAAGAAATAACACAAGCTGCAAAAAAAATGGAAGAAAATCGTAAACCTCAAGAAGAAAAGCAGAAAGTTCCTGAAAGAATTAGAATACAAAGTGAACCTTTTGACGATGATTCCTCTATTGCTGAAACTTCCGATTCTGAATCTGAAATGATAGGTTATGAAGTGTGCAGACCACCAAATGCTGGTCTTAAGGCAATTCGTTCGGTTTCTGATATTAAAGTGTATGACGCTGAAGAAAGTTCGCAGTGTTCCGATGAAGATTTATCTGAAGACACCACAGAAGAAAATGAAGATAATTCTTCAGTTTGTGCAGCCGACGAAACTATTCCTCATCAGTTAAGCGTCATATTTGAAGAAAGCGAACGTACTGATAGTGCTGCAAGGTATGTTAGAGAATCTAGTGTGGCTACGACAATTAGTGAAGGAACAGCCACAATAGAAAATAGCGAAGAAGAAGAGGAAGCTGTAGAATCAGATGGCACAGTTTTAGTAAAACTGCCTCTTACTTTTAAATTTAACGTAGCAGAAAACGAGAAAGTAGCAACACTTGTAGTTGGTAACAGCGAAGTTAAACCTGAAGTAGAGGTAAATAGTACTACACAAAAGCAATATTCAGATATTCAGGTAACAATTAATAAGAATGAAGGAGAAGAGAATCTCCTAATGGTTGATAACAGTATTACACGGCAAGTTAGTAGTGATAGTTATCAGACCGCCGAAAGTGATGCCGAAGCATTTAATACTCAGAATTCTAATATAGATATTAGTTATAAGAGTATGGAGGTCCAAAATGAAAATGAAGAAGAAGATATAGATTGGTGGGGGCAATTAGGTAAAGATGATGATTTACCAAAAGTGCCAAAGAAAGACGTAATAAAAACTGTAGAAGGTATAACGAGTACAAATATAGAAGAAGAAAAGGAAAGTAGTCTACATAGTATAAATATAACCGATTTCAATAAAAAAGATAGATTTGGCGTTACTACCGCAAATGAAGAAGTGATTCAAACGGATTTGGATGAAGACGAATACGAAACATTAGATGTTTGGTCACAGAATAAACGCGACGAACCGATTTTGAATGTACAGAGTAAAGCAAAAAAGCCAGAGTCAGCAAGTATTAAGTATTCTCAAGAATGCGAAGAAGTAGACTTCTGGGCTCAATTACAAGATGATGATGATTATATTGCTGAGAATAGTAACTGCGAGATTGTTAATGATTCTTATTCTGAAACAAAAGAAGAGAACGGTATTCACGAGGAAAAGAAGAACGATTCTAGCGTGAAAGAGGGCATGGAAACAGTCGAAACAGTGTTAACAAATATAATAAGTACTATAAATCGAAGAACGTCGATTAGTTGTAGCAGTGAAGAAGAAAAGCAGGAAGATGTAGATTTTTGGCAACAAATAAATTCGTCCGAAGAATCTCCTGAAAGTCATTCTCAGATCGTAAGCAATGTAGATATTGCTTCAAAAGACGAAAATATCGATACTTGCTCGGCTTGCTCTAGAAATAGCAGTTTAAGTAGCAGCAAAGTATTAAAGAAGGAAGAAAACGTCATGAAACCAGTTTTGGGTAGTATAGAAAACGAAGCTAAAAACGGATCTTCTTATGAAATCTGTATTAAGACTGAAGAAGACGACCAATATTGTTCCAATAATGCAAATTACGAGACTGATAAAACATGTAATAATTGTAGTAATAATGATGAAGTATTAGACTCGGAATTAAAGCCATTATCAGTACAAGAACGTATCAAAGCTTTACAAGAATCTGCGACTTATAAGCAAAATACACAGCAAGAAGAAGAAGAAGAAGCAGAAATAAAAGTGTCTGTTAAGGAACGTATATCAGTATTTGAAGATACTAATGCTTTATTGAATGTAAATAGAGCAAGTATTCCTAAAAGAAAGTCTATGTCTCGAAAGAGTAGTATAAAATCATACGAAGAATTTAGTGAAGAAGAAGAAGGTGATTCAGGGGTGACTTCAGATATTAGCAGGCATATTTCAGAGACAGACACAGAACCAGACTTCTTAGATTTGAAAAAGCTTAATAAATATCAACGAGCTTCGACTCATTCCAGATTATTTAAATTACTTCAAGACGAATGTGATAGTGAAGACGTTCCTGATGATTGTATAGAACCAAACCAAAATACTTCTATGCAAAATCGTCGTGAGCATTTAAATTTACCACTACAAAAAAACGGGAGCGATCCTGAAAGTTTCTCCTCTAGTGGTTTTACGTCACCCGGTTCTCCCACAGTAAATGAAAGACTTGTAAATGAATTAATTCAAAGTTTATTAAGAAAAAAACAAGGGAAAGCTTTCAAGCACATGACTATGGAAAAAATACAAGCTGCCGCATTAAGAATTCTTCAAGAAGATATGGATGGATTAGAAACACTAAGTTCTTCAGAAGATGGTGGAAGTTTCTTGTCTCCCAAGAAATCCGAAACAAGAAATTCAACACCAGCTCAGACACCTCAAGAATTCTATGCGAATTTTAATGAATATAGTCAGTATTATGATACTTGGGCTGAAGCAGCGAGACTGTACGAAGCCCAATGTGACGTAATACCTTCAAAAGCATTTAGATTACTTCAAGAACACGCAGCAACAAACAAGCCAGGTGCAATTGCAGGACTCCTAGCTCGTTGTCCTAGAGTCTTAAGTAACAAAAACGTCCAAAAAGAATTAATTAGACTTATGGAGAGCCATGAAAGTCCTTCTCCTTCTCCCGAACCACATCAACAACCCCCTCACGCAAACGAGGCAACAAATGCCTCTTGAAAATGAAGCGGGGAGGCGGAATTTTGAATTTAGAATTTGGTTAAACATATTGTGACGTCCTGGGTTTTCGATGAGGTACAAAAATTATGGTTTTGGTTGTTCGTTTTTTTTTGTTAATTGGTTTATTATTATTATTTTATTTTTTTCGCATTTTTTCGTCGATGTAATTTTATTCTTAATTGTAGGTTTTGTTTTGTAGCAATTTTTGAGTTGGTAGGCTTAAATATACATTGGCTGCTGATGATTTTTGAATATGGCTGCTGTATTATGCTTAGTATTAAAGTGTTTATTAAGAAATTGTAGGACATATTCATAAATATTCAGCCAATGGTTAAATATAATCTCTATGGAGTGAACTCCACCTTTCAATAAAAATAATTAAATAAATAAAACATAACTTAACCACAGTATTCATTCTGTAAAAACAAACACATTCTTATATTTATTTGCATTTGATTATTATAACATTTCTTTCTCTTTAAAATATTTCCATATACATTAACTGCCTGCATTGTTATTGCACAGTCGTTTTAACTTTTAATAATTTACTTTCCAGTTAATGCACGCCCTCTTTATTCAAACACTAAAATGTTCTGTTACTGAAATAAAAGCAAAAGTATGAATTATTAATTTTTTTAAATCAAATTCTAGAATCAATTTCTTCTTTCAGGTGGTGGGTACCTAAAAACAACCTATCTTAGCTTATCAGTTTCAGTAACAACCAGAAAATAAAATTCTTTGATTAAATATTGATATTTGAGGATATTTTATACTATCTTAATATATTGCTTAAGACAAAAGATTTAATTTTAAAACGAATACAACAGAATTTTCAATAAACAATCAAAAGCCGAAACCAGTCTGTTGTCTAAAGAAACATAAATTTATGGTCGTTTTTTCTTAATATGTTTTTCTAAGACCCTGAGATTGAGTTTTATGAAATACTGATATTTTATTAACTAAGTATATCTCTTTTAATGGAAGTTATTATTGCTGTAAAAGTGTAATTGTCATTTATATAACAAAGTCGGTCTGTAGGGCATAGATACAATTCTGAGGTTTAGAGGTTCTTTTTTATTGAATTTCTTCTTTTTTGTAGTTTTTGCATTCCTAATTAATTAAATGGAGAATAAAAACAACTAATATAATATACCCACAGACTAGAATATGTGTCCTTGATAAAATGTACCTACTTTTTATTGATATTTTTAAGGTTGATGTACTACCTACTATAATGAAAGGAATTTCCTTATTAATATTTCTTCTCTGATATTATTTTATAGATCTTTCCTATTCTTTATTTTTAATTATTTTATTAAGTCAGTAATAGAACTTTCATGAAAAAATCATAAATCGTCTTTTAAAAGTTATATCTTTTTAGTAGGTAGTCAAAGAAGTCCTTACAGTTACAAATCTTACGAATAGGATTTATTTCAGCTTTTTCTAAACAAGTATCATCAATTAACACATTTTCTGTCAATGGATGAATGTGTGCCTTATAAAATAATTTTTTAATTTTCCATATGTATATATATCTTTCTGATATAAAAAAATAACTGACTTATATTTAATCTGGAATCCGGAAAGGTTTTAAATTTTACTTCTTGTAGAACAGGTTTTACCAAACTTTAGTTTTGCAAGTTTTTGTGTGTTATTGTAGATTTTTTTTTATTTTCCATGTGACAGAGTAGCTAAATATGTAATTTTATAGACAAAATCATTGAATTATGTAATTCTTTGTTTTAATAATTTAGTACTTTCATGATAGTTTCTAAATCTTATCAAAACTTTTTTACTGATTACATTTTTTCAATTTTTCCAATAAATCTTATGAAATTTCCTCTTTACTTTACTTTGATGTTAATTATTATTAGTTTTGTTTTAACCCCTCCATTGAAGATTGGTAGTATACAATACTAGCAATTGTACGATTCTTCAAAAAGAATCCACAACTGTCTAACCTATGACAATTAATTAATCAGTTAATAATAAAAATTGTATCTTAGTACTGATCTCATTATTTTCTGTCAGAACTGTTAACATTATTATGCATTTCTACTGTGCTATTAATAATTCAGTCTAATAAACTGAAAATAGATTTATATGTATACTACATACAGTCCGCAGAAGAAATAAATGCTCTTTAGTAAACAGTGCTATTTCTATTGGTTAATTGTGACTTTCCTATCTATTATTTTATTGAGAATATTTTACATGTCTAATTCAAATAAATATATTTAATCTACACATTTTAATAATTCAATTTACATATAAAAGTTTAACTGCAACAAATCATGCATTCAAAGAAATCTTTTCAGTACATCATATAAAATAAATTTACATTTTATTGAACACCTATACTGTTCGTTTGGAGTTTTACTACCTTCTCAGAGTAATTAATATTTTATCAACATTTAGACTTTTAACTTTAGATTTTTCAAATTTAAACTCACATTAAATTCCAATTGTTAACAAGGATACCAGATTACATCAGTCTGGTGTAGATCATACAACACACCCTTTATTGTACGATTTACAATTAGACAAAATTATCTGAATTTCTATAAGTCACAAGCAAATATAATTTAGCAGTGAAGTTGATTTAAACTCTTTCTAATAGGCAATTACTGTATGAAATTGAATTTTCTCTTAAGTTATAATGCTAACTACAAAATTAACAATGATGAATGAGAATGTTGCATTCCATGTTTAATTAAGTTCTTCCTTCCTGTTGAATATTTATAGGCAATTAAACTGTTTCAAATATGAAGGTGATGATTTTTCATTTTATTGAGATAATTAATAATTAATTGTTGTTGTTCAGTTTAGAATTGACCCATATATCTTCTTAGTTTGTTCTTTTACTACGTTCCTAACTTCTTTGTCGATTATTAAAAAATCAGGAAGTCTTATCATTTGATTCTATTCTATTATTCAGGTTTTTAAGTTTCTTCATTTTCAGTAGGCTGTATTTTTGTAGAGTACACTTTTCTTTTGTAAATCAGGTTTACCTCTAAAAAGAAATAATATTCAATACCAAATCTTTCGGTTATTAATTAAATATTAACTTAACTTATTTAATGAGTATTAAATAATTTAAGTTGAATTTAAATAAGTAGTAAATAAAAAATAGAATTTTGGTTAGGAAGGCATACAAAATAATTCTTAAATACCTATTTAACCACGGTTATAAAATTGAAAACTTTTGGAAAAACTTAAAATTTAGTAATTATTTTAACCAATGTACAAACTGCTCTCACGGACATTTTGCTTAATAATACCTTTAATTACTACAACTCAAATAAAACTGTAATTTATTGCTTACATAGAGCTGTTGCTTTCTGCAGCATTTTATTCAACAATCGTGCTTCTCTTTAATAATTAAATACGAGCTTTGCTTGTGTGTCATCGAGTTAAAAACAAAAGAACGTTTACTGCATTATTTTCTTTTTCTTCTTTGTATAACCCTGTATACTTTATACAAGGGTGTATAAAAAAATGAAGAAACGACTGTGTTTTTCAATACCTATACTCGATTTCGTACTTGAATTAAATAGAATCACTAATTAAGGATTTTCTAAAAGTTATTCAAGTTAAAAATTGGCAATTAAGTTACCATCAAGAGGATAATACCTTTGAAGGACTCAATTTTCTTATTAAATAACGCACATTTTTCTCATCTACATTACTCTTCAAAAAACAACCAAACATTCATGAACGAAACATGTATTTCACTTTAATATACTGAAAAAGGTGCAGTTTGCTTCAAGAGATGTACATTATTTTTTCATTTGTTGTAAACTTTATTAACAAAATTGACTTTTAATACTAATCATTCAGTCGCTTTTTCATTTATTCATGTGTAATTAATTTAAATGTTTTTTTTAGTATTTTTAAGCATGAATCATTCACAAAATTAATATCATAATTAATGCATGCTCTATCTTCATTATTGTGTGTGATTATTCTTATTTTTATTTTATACAAAAATGTTTAAATTATCATTTCATTTTTGTTTAAGGACATCAAATGCAAGTAAATATGGAAAATTGTTATAGTATACACCACTATCGATTGCTATGATATATTTTTAATAATCTTCTTTTCATTTTAGGTCCAGGTCAGTCAGATTATTGAATTGGGTTTTGAATTATGACGTATATATCAATACATCAATGTCATATAGTAAAATAATAAAAAAAATACTTAAAGTACGTAACGTCGTACAAATTAAACATTAAAAAAATTATTGCGTGAATGTTATTTTTTGCTTGTATTTCTAAAGCTGCATTTTATTAAGAAAACAACACTTCTGGTTCAACCCAAGTCTACAAGATTTCTTTGCTATAAGTTAAATAAGTTGCTGCTAAATGTGATTTTTTTTCTAATGTATATATGTTAATTATTTCATATGCATTTAAAAAGAATAGCAATTTCTAATATTGCGCTGACTCTTTTTCCTTTACAAAAATAAAAAAACACTAAACGAAAAAAAGTTTGCTAATTTTTACCCTTTTTTAAGTTTTACATGCGTAGTAATTTTATAATTTCTGAGAACGACAAAATTGAAGAACAACAGAAACGTTTGCTGTATTAATGATTGTATTAAAGAAAAAATATTGGATTGTTCTCTTGCTCATCCTAAAATTTTAAACAAATAATAATTGTGTACATGCAATGTATTTAGTTTTTCTCTGTGTAGAATATAATAAGAACTTCTTTGTGTCTTATGGAATTGTGAATATTATAAAGATGCACATGCATGTAGTATTTATTATTTTTAAATAAAACTATTATTAATGATTATCACTTGGTGTTTTATTTTTTGTGGAAGAATAATATTCTAAGTGAACTAGATTAACTAGAGTGTTATGACAAAGTAAGAATGCAATTTAATCATATTTTGAAATTGCAAGTTTGTATTTTCTTAGTATAACCCACATTAGTTGCTTCATATTTCTCAATGCTGTTGTGGCATATTCATTTTATTTCATACTAAAACATTTCATAATAATTCATATTATTTATTGGCTGTTGAATGTTTTGTGGTTTTTTTTGCAATATAATGGTAAGATAATTATACTTTTTACATAAAACTTGAAATTTTGCTATTAATTAGCATAAGCTACTGTAGATTTTCAATTATAGTGGAATTATACATTGTTTATAAACAGTAGTTTAATGATAATAATTG
Source organism: Ignelater luminosus (assembly GCA_011009095.1). NCBI lineage: Eukaryota > Metazoa > Arthropoda > Insecta > Coleoptera > Elateridae > Ignelater > Ignelater luminosus. Next base: position 25,885 of record VTPC01005541.1, on the reverse strand, counting down.
ATGAATGCACTACTGAACTGTCATGCAGATTTAAATTGTGTGTTTATATAAACACCAAATCAGTTTCTGAAAATTGTAAAAGTATTTATCTTATAGACGTTAAAAAATAGAATTTTGGGACAGGTTTCTGTCTTTCTTTATTTAAATTGAAACTGAAAACATGTTAGCTTTTTAACCCAAAATTGATTAATCAAACTAAATCAAATCTGTATTTATTGTACACAAACAGAAATATACAAATCAACGGATTTGACTCAGGGGTGTTTTTCCAGCCTCCCTGCGATAGTAATGTGTGTATCTACATGTTGTTAAAGCAAAAAAAGTGTAAATATAAACTTCTTTTAAGGGTAATAGTCCAGAATTATGGCAAAGTAACCATAAGAATTTATAAAATTTGATTTGGTAAATAGATTGGTATTGAGCATTAGTAAGTATTGTTAAAACTATTGTTTTGGATGAAAACCATTGCATTGGACTTGCTTTAAAGCTTATATTGTTTTTCTTCAATAAAAAACCAATTACAATCAAGATAAGCCTAAATCTTAGCAAAATTATCATTCTATGTAGACAAATGCACTGCACATACAGTACACGCTCTTTAAAAGGATGACAACAATCTTGGCCTCTTTTGGATACAATTGTGGCATATTTTATTTCTTTGTAGCAATTTTGTATGTCCTAAACGTACCGCTTAGAAGATACAGTGCGTGGTTTAAAGTACAATTTATAGTCTTAATATCTTACCTATAACATGCAATAATAAGCTTGTGATGAAACCTCATGTGTGGTTACTGCATAAGGCAGTAGCCCAAGGCTGCAGGTAGTTTAGGTTTTAATCTCAAAACAATAAAAGGCAGCTGGAACTTTGCACAGCTACTCTATTTGGTGGTCATAACAAAATATAAGGTATAAATAAATAACACCGACAAACTGATAAGGGTAAAATTTCTTGTGACTAGAAAAGTGTTTTTGCAAGTAGAACCGATGGTGGATTTGTCTTACAAAAGTTTGGTAGTACATACATGTTAACTTTTAAATTTTCCAGTATTCTTTTTCTTTTTCGAACCCTGGACGCTTTTCTATGGTAAATATAAAAATAAAATAAAGCTTTCTAATGCAGAACTATAGGCGATGAATTATATAGTACACGGATATCCTATGGATGTCCATTGGAGTCCAAATTTCGGCGGATGGATGTCCAGTGGACATCTGTTTGTCACAACTTTGAACATCCTACGGACGTCCGTTACTGGACGTAATTTGTACATTTTTTTGTACGTAATTTGGACATACTTCGGACAATTTTTGGACATAATTCGGACGATTCTTGGACATTCATAATTCAAACGATGTTTGGACATAATCTGGACGACCTTTGGGCATAATCTGGACGATTTTGGATAACAAATAGATGATCAGTGGACGTTCACCAACAGTCGTCCAGTGGACGTCTAAACACGGACGTCCAATGGATGTCCAATTTACATTCATGGATGTTGGAACGAAATTTGAATGACAAATGGATGTCCAATGGACGTTTGGTGCTATATGGATATTGCACAAACTCGTTGTAGGAAGGCGTCCTGCGGCACTATTATCAAGAATTATGTCTTGGCAAGAAGTCGTCTGCCGAGATTACTCAGTAACCCGTACTGGAGCTGTTTAGGAAAATTTTCTAGAAGTTCGTTACGTTGTCTCAATCAGCTGAGGGTACAGTATCTGCAGAAAATTAATCTGATGTGATTCATCCGTGCAGAACAAGTTGGAGACTGGGAGCTTCATTTTTACTGCAAAATTGTACGTTTAACAAATGGAAGGTTTGCAATGAAAGATGTCCGCTGCAGATTTGAACAGTTAACAGTAAGTGATTTCTTACTGTATATCACTCACCTGATATAACTATTGAAGAAGATCTCATGTAGCAGTTCAAATTCCAAGGCGGCCTAACACGCGGGCAAGTATCACGGAAAGTGTACTTGCACTTTTCGTTGTTGCCTTTTCAGCTTACATGATGCCGTGCTGTTCAAAAACGAAAGAAGAACATTCAGAGCAACATATTCATTTCAGGGACTTTTGACAAAAATGAATGTCAATACTTTCAAAGCATGGCTGCAAAATTACTCCTTGTGGGTCACAGAATTATGGAATTACAGACAACAACAGCATAAACTACGACTCTACCAAAACTGCTCGTGAAATAACCGTCAACAGTATGGATGGGTTCTCGTTTAGTGACGCCAGACTCTTCAGAATCTATGGAGCGGAAGCCGCTTGCGTCAATGCATATGATTTTGTGGTCAAGACGAAATCGTTCCCGTGAATCCGTAGCAGTTTTTCACTTTGTCATGAAGTCTAAAGACGATCTAAAGAAGTATTTAAGATCTGAGCTATCCCTTAGGCCATCTGCTTTCTTCAACAAGTTTTCGATGCAGAAGACAGAGAAGTCTACTCTTTCCCAGCACTGTTCATAAAAAGATTGTTACAGCCAAACGGACCGCACGGTAGTTAACTCCTCTACGCATATAACCAGGGAATAGTTTATTGTAGTGGTTTATGGCGATAAAAAGACGGATAGCGTAGATTAAGCAGTCTTGGTAACAGTTCTACAGATCATCGTTCTCAAAGAAGCACGCGCAGTCGTTTCATCACCGGCAGCTCTGCTATTACTGGTCGTATATGTATTCCAAATACACCATTAGAAAGCTTATTTTACGTCAAAAATTATATGTTACCATCATGTGTTTGATATCTGCAACAAGAAATTGTCCACGTGATAAAAAAAACTTTTTAGAATTTCCCGGAATTTTTGACATTTTCTTTCAAACCGGATGCCGTGTTGCGTAGTCATTAATAGTCCAAAGTTACAGTCCAGTCTTTCTTTTTCTATTTAAGCAAAGGTGAGCGTTTTACATCCAACCGATCCTTCGTGGCATTAATTCCAACCATTTATCAAATTTCTCCAAGACTTCAGTTGTCCAAATGTGTGGAATTTTAGGAAGCTGACTTACGAAAGCTAGCGACTTTTAGAATGTTATTAAGAAAATCGAATAAAATCACTATGCAAGATCTCAGCTTACAAACTACTTTGGATTTAAGTGTTTTTATTAGATTGAAGCATAATTAATTCATTATCAAATGAGGTGAAATGTCGAATAGCTTCTGAAAAGTCATGAAAACATTTTGGCAACAGTATCCCGCTAAAAGTCAAATTTATAACTGATGAATCAAAAACCAGGATTCAGCAGAGCAAACTTAGCAAAATTATTATAATTTTATTAGCAAAATTTCAACAGTGTTATTCATTCTGTTTTAAGAAAAGCATTTTCATAAGCTTCAAATTATGTTATCACTATGTTAGATATTTGGAAGCTTAGGTAAGACTGAAAATATTTTGTCTATATGTTTTCTAATCATTGACTTTCTTTAGTATGAAAAAAATTGAAAGTGGGCCTTTATCTGATATTAACATTGCATTAGAATCTTTAACTGTCTTCTGCTTACGAATTCTTTTGCATCACAGATTTCATGATTAATAGAAGCATTTGTTGTTTTGAAAGAAACTGATTTGTTAAAAAACTCTCTAAGCTTTTCTTTAAAATTTGTTTTACATCGAAATTATTTTACAGAAATTAGTTTCTATTTAATAATATTTTAAAACAAGTATAACTAGGTGTAACTTATATTGCTGAAAAGCGTTCAAACTATTCAATAATATCAAAATCAAGTAATTTTCTAATTTAAACAAACCGACATTGTATCTTTGTAGTAAACCAAAAATTAGAATTAGTTGTTGTAGTAGTAGACTAGATAGGAATATATTAATAAACAACTCAAAAGTCACACATATTTACTTTTGATTGACTGCTGATATTTTGAACACATTCCAATATTGGAGTAAACGACTTTTTAATAAATATAGACGTTCTTTTACAAAACTTTGTATTTCTTGATATCTACAATAATTGCTAACATTTAATTTTTCAACTTTTCAGAGATTCCTGGTAATTTTATTTTTAATTGGAACAATACACAAAGAAGTTTATGGAA
>VTPC01005541.1:0-13374 GCA_011009095.1 Ignelater luminosus | reverse complement strand
AAGATGCAGAAGATTTAACAATAAATAAAAAAGAATCAATTCTAAGGAAATCAGAAAAAATAACAAGACAAATTCAATCTACAAGATTTGAAGAAGCAAAAAAAGTAAGATCCAAGAGTCAAAAACGGAAAATAAAGTACTTTTAGATGAAAGCAGCATAAGATGGAAAAGAGAAATGAATGATATAATAAAATGTTCACTTGAAGATAACAGAGTCTGAAAATTAATTTGGATGCCACAAGAAAGCAAAGCACCTAGAGCTGTTGCAAATACTTATGAAAAGTAGTTAACTATTAAGTACAAGTACTTTTTGAAACAAATGTCAAGTACAAGTATAAATATCGTATAAATTAATTAAAATTTCAAGTAGGTAATGTAAACTTAAACTTTCAAATTCAAGTACAAGTACTAACTTGACAATCTTGTAAGTACTTCTTTTATTACTAAAAGTACTTAAACTGTAGAGTTAAAGTTTAAGTACAAGTACCTACTTATTTCTACAGTACTTGAGTAGTTGATTCTGATTATAATTATTTCTTACTTACATAGGTAAGTATTGCAGGAAGGTCTGCATTTAAATACCTACAAAAAAGTACTTAAAGTAAAATTTTTATGATAGTAGTAAGTAAAATGTACTTAAATCCATTTTCAAGTATTAATTACAAGTAAATTAAGAAGGTACTTGAAACTTAAGTACAAGTACCTGTTTATTTTTACAGTACTGAAATACTTTCCCATTTAAGCAAATATTTTAAGTAATTCTGATACTCAGTACAGCAGCTCTGAATGCAACAGTAAGTAAATTAAAAGATTTGTATAAGACAATCCAGGAAATATAGAATCTCAACACTAAATCTATATATACATGAACTGAAAAAGAGCATTTAGGGTTTAAAACTAACAACAACCGTTTGGAATCATAAAGCTAAAGATGGTTTAAGAAGGGGTCAAGGGGATCATAGTCTGTATACTAGACAGATAAATGGAGAATTTTTATATAATTCTTTGCTGCTTAAACTGACAAGATTGTCTTTGAGACAATGGCCACGTTTTCTGTGTCAGTGTCATTAGGATTTCTGTGGAATTTTTGTCATAGTTTATAGTTACATAAAATCAATGGATTATGTTTTTGTAAATAATTCTGTCAAAGAATTTATTTTAATTAAAGATTTAAAGTATATTAAAGTATAAAAGAACAAGTTCTCTAATACATAGTAAGTCCAATGACAGACCAAAAAACAAACAAAAAGATTAATTCTTGAAAGTCACACTACAAATCTTAATGAATTTTGATCATATTACCTGTTATCTTCTGTTATCAAAAAAGAAGTCAGTGCATCATATAGTAATTAAAGTATTTATTTCTGCTCTTTTATTCTGAATTTTGGAAATTTACTAATGTAAGTCCTTTTAGAGAGCTCCTTGTCATTATAGGCAATAACAGAAATTAGTAGGTGTTTGAAGCATCTCAAATCTAAGCACTAGAATATGCTTTAAGTGAGACATGTCAATAAAATATATAAATTTAACACTGCATATTACGTTTTTTACCTCTTGTTATGTTCTGCTATGCAAGTGTATAGAAATCTTAAGCCCAATGATGACTATAAATTAGAAATAATATGTTACCAAAGATACTGCTCAATGTGGGATCAGTACACAATTTAGTTAGATAATAATGCTCTGACTTTCTTCAATAAAGAATGATAAAATCCCTAACTTCTCGAAAAAATAATAATATATCAGTGAGCAACTTCATACATTTAAAGATTTCATAACAGAGTTTCTTTTACAAACTTTTCCAGCTACCTAAAGAAGATCTGGGAAACTTCTAATTTTTATAAATAATTAATTATAATAAATAAATAAATTCACAATTTCTCTAAAAACTATATTGAGTTTATACTAAGTATATATATAATATGTCGAGCAGTACTAATAATTTTTAAGTTGTTACACTGAACAAAGTGAACAAAAGAAAAATTGATTTTATAGATGTAAATAAGTAAGGTATGAATAGTTAGACTAATTATTGATTAATAATTAGTACAGATAATTAATGTTAAAATAAATGTAGATTACTGACATAAAAAGCAACATCATAAAGCAAGAAGAATCTAGTTTTGTATTTGCTAAAAATTTATTAATACTTTTAGACATAGTTTTGTGAGTCTTTTTAAATATACTTACGTTTCCACTTGAGTGGACTTCTTATGTTAATAATTAGTTATTTGGCATATTATTCAGCAGTGTGAGACCTAAAAATATATAAGCTTTGGTTAATTTGCATTAACAGTCAAATAGCAAAGGAGGATGTTGATTCAATAAAGTACTATTCATTTTATATTGAAATATGTAAAGTAGCTTATATAAATAATACTAAAAGCACTTCAAAATATAGTAAGTTCTACAGATTTTAGATATTAGGTAACTAGAATTGTTACTAATACGTATAATACTGTATGGAATAAAACATCCCCAAGTTATATAAATGGTGGTGGTAATTAATCCTGTAAAAAAATTATTATTTATTAAAAATATCAAGAGTTTTAAGTGATGAGTAGGCAACCTATAATACAATGCTGTAGAAGTTAGCTTATAGCGTTATAATTTTTATTCACTTTTAGTTTTTAGTAAAAGAAATGCAGAACAGAAAATTGTTAATAAATATTTTTACTACTTTTAATAGTTTAATTAGTAAGCTGCTGTCAAGTACTATATTTATAATAATTATGCTATTTTTATGCACCTTTAGTCATCAACTTATTGTCACTTTAGCAACAAATTAGCAGTTACTATTAAGATGCCTGTAAAATTTTACAGCACATAATAATTATAAGAACAATTAGAATAGAATAAGTTTGTAGTTTATATTATACCAATTTCTTAGTATAAAATAAACAGCTTCGTTAATTGTTATCTTCTCTGTTCAATTAATGTTCATTCTATAATTGCTTTGATTAAAACTAATACTAAAGAATTTTTCTCATTTATAGGTTTTTCTACTTCCATTATGCAAATATTCTATTATTTTAGAAATCGGTTAATATAACTTATTTAAGTAGTTGTAATGTTTAATGGAACATTTAGAAAAGTAGTGTTAAAAAACTATTACTTAATATTATTCATCAGTTATCACCTTTACTACTTCCATTATTTTGATTTTTTTTAGAAAGATGTGAAATTTCTAGAATTCTAAAATAATAAAAAATAAGAAACTATCCTGTTCTCTTTTGACTACATAATAATTTGGACATATTTCATTAAACATTTGCGTTAAATAATAAATAGTATAAATCTCAATACCCCTGTTGAATATAAGTTAGTATATCACCCAGGCAGAATATTTTATAATTAAGTAGGTATTAACATAACATATTACAAAAAAGAAAGAGTCGATGAAACCTTCTTGAGAGATATTATATTATAAATATAGATGTTTTGAAAAAAGAATAATTGAAATTAGGTTTATACTAACTAAAATCAAATTCTGGTTTTTATTCTCAAATTAATGTTTTGCATTGTTATTAGTACTTGATATGGTTTATTTATCTAAATGCATTCATTGCAACTGCTGTTTATATGACATTCATTTAAATATCTTTAATCATTTTCTCATCAGTGACTTAGAAAAAAATTGATAAATACAGTGCATGATTGATCATCAGTATGTTTTCTTTTAATTGATCTTTTTGTCCGTCTTAAACAGCTATTGTTTAAAGTGATTGGCTTACGTCTTGGTTTTGTAATAGGCAGTAATTATTATCATTATTAGATGTCCTTACTTCAAATTGGATTATTAAAATATAAAAACAATTTTTCTTTCGAAGATTGTTAATAACGTAGATTAGGTTGCCTACATTTTAATTTAATCTTCATAAATCATACAGTTAACTCAGTAATATCTACCAGTTAAAAAATAAAATATTCTGTATTACCATTATCTTCTCAATAAATTATAAAGAGGTTTGAAGAAATTGCTAACTCCTTGATTGACATTCTTTATTATTCTGTTAGGATTAAAATTGGTAATATCTTGAACATAATTTCCAAATCCTGGTCTGTTAGCTGCTTGGTATTGACCTGGTCTCGAATTGTGAAACGCTTCTGGAACATCATCATAATCTTCATGTACAGGTTTATCTGGTTGTTGTGGTTGTTGGGGTCTTTCAGTTACATGCATATTACTTGGACGATTATGGTGACCAAACCAATCAAACCAATCAAATAAACCTAGCCCAAAAAAACCACCTCCGTTATTATTACCTCCAATAGGTCTTTGAAGTCCGCTCGCTGCATATTGTGATACTGCTGATCCAAGTGAACCAACTAATCCACTAACATCAGGAAGTGATGAAGAAAGTGAACCAAGTGAGCCACCAAGTGTACTACCAACTGAACCAAGTGAACCAATCAGTGCTCCAACTATAGGCCTAACAGTGGCTTGTTCTCCTGAATTCCCATGGGCACCTCCACCACCACCACAAAGGTAATTGAAATTTACACTGTATAAATTTACTGATGGCTTTGGAAACTCGAAAAATGTTCTACCATCACTGCTTCTCCCTCTACAAGGTCTTCTTCGACGATTATTATGATTTCTTCTATCTTCAATTTCTGAATCTGAATTGTAATTTCGATAACTTCCCTGCTGAATTGCAGCACTATTTATAGTTGGGGGTAAACAGTAGAAGACGAGCATTATTGAGAAGATTGTAATCTGCAATTGAAAGAACAATTAATTTATCTCTAATATTTATTATTTTACAAAAGACTGTGATTTCTCAGACGCTAGTGCACAATGAGCTATCTAAATTTTGGACTTGAATTCTAAAAGAATGATTGCAGTTGCTAATAAATAAATAGTCAAAGTACACAGGTACGTTTTCATTCTGAAAAATTGGCAAATTAAATGTTATAAAATGTGTTGGCTGGTTTAAGTTCGATGAAATCTAACTAATTAAAAGACATAAAGCAGGTAGGTAAAGGCAGGTATTTTTTCTATTGATTATTAATTCCTTCAGCTTTCAAAGTTGCACAAGCCTTTTGACAATATCTGCTTAAGGTATTTTTAATAATATTTTCTTGTGAAGAAAGAAAAAGAATTATACACACAAGTATTATCTAGCTTTTTTTGCATGTTCACTTTTTTACAATAAAACCTTGTTATGACTGCTTTGTTCTACATGTTTTTGCACTTTTATTGTCGCAAATGATGTTGGTTGATGCAGTTGCATTGTGAGGTTTATTCTAATTTGCTGCAAGGTATGTTCGTCTTAAAATTTCGTTTTTAAAGTTTGTAGATAAGATAGCGTTAATCTTCTTGTTTATACAGTAAAATAGGAAATTGGCAACAAGTATTTTAAAGATTATTAGATCTTTTTGTACACTTAAAGTAAACAACTGCTTTAAACATTATTGGTTGTGAAAATGTTCATTTCGTCTCTTTTATTGCCTTTTTATTTTAAAGAATGAAAACAAAAACATTCTTGTAAAAATTACTCACACCACTTTCTCTTATCCCACGCCTTATAAAGAGAAATTGAAAGCGTCTTGATTTAACTCCAACATCAAAAAAAATTGTAATAATCGTCCTCAAAAGGAAAGACAAGAATAAATAAAACTACCAATATGTCGATAAATGGCAAATTTTTAATAAATTTACTGTAGAAAACATTCATAAGAACTATAACTGCAAATAACGTCAAATCCACATATTCGGAAGTTTGTGTGCGGTAAATAGATGGATGACCTGCTTACAGCATAAAACCTTGACCCCCATCATTTGTTAAAAAAACGAAAAAAAAACAATAGCATTAGTTAATCTTTTTTTCTATCGTTGCGGAAGAAAAATAGTGTGTACTATATACATTTTCATTATATACAAAGTGCTCTATAAAAGTGATATACCAACCTTTTTGAGTTTATAAATGAAGCAACCCATTTAAAATTCCAGTATTGGTTACTGTTGATAATAACAATACAACACAATCGGGTCTAAAAGTTGCAAAGTTTTTAGAAACTTCTCAACGTGATATAGTATTAACAAGAAATTATTGAAAAATGCAAATAGTTTTTGTTTCTCGACTTTGGTTAGTTAAACAATATCTAACATCTGCTAGCGTGATTTTTGCTTGGTACCAATACCACCCACAAATCTTGAACCGCTAGTATTTCCGTTATACAATGTAGACATCCAAAACTCTAATCCTCGACTGTAACTTCAAATTTCACACATTTCTTTAAATTCCTACACCACAACTAACAGAAAAAAAAGTTTCTTAAAAAAAGTAAAACTATGACCAATTTACAAAACTTTTTTTGTCATGGAATAATAAAAATATGAGGAACATTAAAAAATAAAGATTATAAAGTCAGCTTATCCAGCTTTTCATCAAATACAACGGTGGACTTGACCTGTGGAGAGTAAATCAATACATCTTTGCGTCCAAACCCAAAGGGAAAACCAAAAACCATTTGTTGGTACTTTACCGTCTTCATTTGTCTTTAAAATCTTTGAAAACATTGATTACAGAACTGTTACTACGAGGGTGGTCTGAAAAGTTTCCGACCTCAACGTGAAGATGGTAGCACTCGTAAATAAAAGCTACTGAATTTCGTTGTTCATCTGTTGACAGTTACTCACCAAAGTTTCAGCCATTTTGGACGCGCAGTTTTTATGTGACAGTCGTTTGAGTGAGTTGATGTGAGTTTTTTTGTGAAAATGGACAAAATCGAGTATCGAGCTGTCATTAAATATTTGTTTTTGAAAGGCAATACGCCTTCGCAAATAAAAGATGAGTTGGATTCTGTGTATGGGGACTTTGCACCATCATTTACTACAGTGAAATGTTGGGCTGCTGAATTTAAACGTGGTCGTAAGAGCTTGGGAGACGATGAACGTTCGGGACGTCCAAAAACTGCAACTACCGACGAAAACATCGCCAAAGTTCACCAAATGGTGCTAGACGACCGCCGAATTAAAGTGAGAGAGATAGCAGAGGTTATGAACATGTCTAAAGAACATGTTTGTCACATATTAAATCAACATTTAGGCATGAGAAAGCTGTCCGTGCGTTGGGTGCCGCGTTTGCTCACGTTAGACCAAAAACGTGTTCGAATGAATATTTCCAACGCTCTTTTGGCGCAGTTTAGGCGAAATAAATCCGAGTTTTGGCGCCGACTAATTACTGTAGATGAAACTTGGATACAGCATTATACGCCCGAAACAAAAATACAGTCCAAACAGTGGACTGCAAAGGGGGAACCGGCTCCAAAAAAAGCAAAAACTGTTTTTTCGGCTGGGAAAGTGATGGCGACTGTTTTTTGGGATAGTCATGGAGTTATTTTAATCGATTATCTTCAAAAAGGAAAAACCATTACAGGAGCATACTATGCATCATTACTTGACAAGCTGAAGGCAGAACTTGCGAAAAAACGGCCACATTTTCAGAAAAAGAAAATCCTGTTTCACCAAGACAACGCATCGTCTCACACCTCAGCGGTTGCCATGGCGAAAATCCACGAATTACGGCTTAAACTGCTTGACCATCCGCCTTACTCACCAGATCTAGCCCCAAGCGACTTCTTTTTGTTCCCTCATCTAAAAATTGCGCTCGGGGGACACAGATTTTCGTCAAATGAAGAGGCAATCACCTTCGTGAACAATTATTTTGCAGAGAGAAATGCCGAGTACTATTTGGACGGGTTACAGAGATTGGAGCATCGCTGGGAGAAGTGTGTAGAGTTACAAGGAGACTATGTTGAGAAATAAAAAAAAATTTTCAGAAAAAATGTCTTGTATCATTGTTAGGTCGGAAACTTTTCAGACCACCCTCGTACTACAGACGATAAATTCTGGAAACTCTTACAGTGCGTTGTACAAAACACATGTTATTAGACATGGATTATTCTGAAATATACTCCAAGAACTTGAAGGATATCTAAAGTTGTCCTTTACATAGGTTTTTAAGAAAATCATGCAACAAGGAAATACTTCTTTGTCAGTCTAGTATTGTATTTAATACAGTAACTGACTGATAAGCGCAAAAGAGATGGTATGGGCATATATAATAATGTGGTTTCTAAGAAATTCCATTTACAAAAGAAGGTCAATTAATAAGACACAAACTTTTTAATTAGTACCCTTAAATCCCAATTCCATTTATGACATAAAGCTGTTATCAAACACGTATATCACACTGATTACAAAAAAGAATACAATTTCCAATTGTATCAAAATTATAAAAATCAATATTGTAAAAATATCGTCCAAGACAAAGATAAACGAAAATATATAGAAATAAATTTCCTTACAAAATAGCTGGCAGTGTTGTTCAGTTATGGTTAACAGGAACTTAAAAGTAGGATCGGAAATTCATCAAGCACCGCCATCGTTTGAGGTTACTTACTTGGTCTTAATATTCTGGGAAATGAAACACACTCTGGATTGTATCTGCAAAATAAAATTTCGTTCCTCGTGTTTTGGAGTGTATGCAACTTTAGAAACTCCTTGTCTAGTACCACTCATTAATGAAATATCTGGAACAGTCTCTGCCCGTCAGGGGTATAAAAGGGTGAACATAAATATGATAATTTTAAAAACTAGAAAATTAAATTCAAGTGCTTTAGGTATAATATAAAAAAATTACTGGTTCTATGCTTTCTTAAATGGCAACAACAGGTAACCCATTTTACAAAAGTCGAGAGAAGTAACGATATAAGTTTCTCGATCACTCGGTATAACGAAACCATCCAACTAAATTCTGTATGATGGCTTTTAAAAACAAAGATTAAAGTCTGCTTTTATAAAAGTGAAATGCTAAATAACTTTTTTTTATTAATATCATGACAAGTCAAAAAGTTTTGGAAAACTTTGAAACAAGCAAATAAATAACGCCGAGATGGCAGGATTAGAAATCTATAGCACTGTACTGATGTAATCGGAAACGAATCAGGAGTAAAAACATCGATATATGCGGTGCTTTATAAAAACAAAGGTCAGTATGTCATGTTTTTACAAAACACCCTGTATAGTTGTAGATAATTCTGAATTTGGAAATTTACGTTCTATACGTAGGTAGAGTTTTACAAAAATGAAGAATGCTGACAACTATTTGGTTAAACTTAGTCAACGCAAAGATTGTAAAACTGGGACCGCATTGAACAGATAGAGTTATAGAAGCGCCTCAGCACGTATTTTAGAAAGTAGCATTTCAATTGGTCAATTTTTCCCAGCGGCTCGTTCACACCGCTTGTTTTGTAGTCAGTGCTATCAACAATAATGACGCTATACTCCGTCCACAATTCGTTGGAGCAGGTTGTATACAGGATGTCAATTTGAAAATTTGCAGTAGGTTATATGTGCTGAACTGACAGAGATGTCAAAAAACGATCTAAATTGTTTTGTTACAATATAAGTGACGTTCCCCGTCTAATTTCCATATTCCCCAATCCCTTGCCATCCCTATTTTAAAATCTTAAATAGCAACCCCCCACTTGCATGCACTGCTGTGACTTTCCAAAAACCGTGCAATTTACTTTACTCAATTAGAAATATATACCTTCATTTGTTTTGTATCCGAAATACACATCAAAACAACTCAAATGTGTCCATTTAATAAGCACTAAAACGAGATATTTTGTGCTATAACTTTGAACTAAGTATGATTACTAAAACATTCTATTGTTATTCCCTTTATAACGAGGTATATAAGGGAGTTGCTATTTCAGATTCTAAAGTGCAGGTGGCTGGAGGCTGTCTGTACGGTTGAAAGGGCAGGGTCACTCGTATTGTCACTTTTCGTTCTCCTTCATGTTATCAAAACGATTTAAAGCGATTTTTGATATCTTTGTCAGTTCAACACATATAACCTACTGCAACTTTCCAAATTGACACCCTGTATATATAACGAGTAATCAACAAGTATTTAAAGTTACGTAATCAAAAAAGCCTGCAGATATGCATATAAATTACACTTGCCGGAATGATAATGCACCGCTACTACACATAGTGCTTAATGAAAGTTTGTAGGTTAGAAATTCAACGACAGTGAAATGTTGTCATCATCAAAAAGTGACGTGATACTATTCCAATAAAGTTAGTAGTCACATGGCTTTAAATTCTAGTTGATCACTCATTTACTACAATACCCTGTATTTAGAAAATGGCTGTCTAATAATGTAACTTATTGATGGTTCGTGTAAGTAGAATCTTAATATTCTACTGTTTTTACAATAAATTCAAAAATGGTCTTACTAAAGTAATTTTTAAATCAAACTTTCTGATCACTTTTAATTAAACTTATTAATAAAAATGCCAAGTGTTTGCGGTCTTTAGTGCAAAATCTATTAAAATTAAACAAATGTTTCACGTAGTTCTAGGGAGATTAAACTTGAAGAAAATCTTCCACGTAATTATCTCTTTGAAAAGCCTTGGAATAAATAGAATAACAACACACTGGACAATATGATTAGTATCAGATTATTTTTATGTTTAGTTACAACAAATAATTAGGGTTTCAACCAGCGGCGATCCGTGACCTAACTTCAGGGTAGGCCTGGACCATGTGATTTGTTTAAATTGTCAGAATTGTCAAATTATAAAGAAATTAACCAATCAGGCGGTTCCAGCCTACCACTGCTGGTTTCAACATCTTTACTAACAAGCCGTCTCGCGATTCCTTTACACACATAGTACATTATGGAAAAAAAGCAAATAGCCACGGCTAGTAATTTGTCGGTTTAAACTAATGTTTGTCCTTATTAAAATAGATTTTGTAAAATTCTGTAAAATGTAATATCTATCCTGGTATACCTAATAGACAGTTTGCGTTAATTTTACTCGATGTAGTTTCGCTGTTGTTCAATTTTTTATTTGTGTAGAATCTTAATAAACGTAAATTAAAATATAATTCTTCTTCGATCAAAAGTCTCAAGATGTTTACATGTTGCTTTTACTACCTGAACAAGAAATACAAAATCTGTCCATATTCAATACCAGTTGCATGGCTGACAGCAAGAAAGGTAGTCCTTAGTATCATAAATAAGAGATACTTTATTGAAAAGGTTACGTAAACTACATCTTGAATTTTTTGATCACCTTGTATAATATGGCTAAAATCTAAATAGTAATCTTCAAACACAAAATTAAGTATTGAAGTACATCAATGTGAGGTTTTTGAAGGCAAATGTTCATTGACTATACATGCTAGTGTGCCTCGTTAAATTTGGTAGGGTGTTACAGGAAATAATTGAAAAACGCCGCAACCGTTGGGTCTAAACCACTAAAATGCATCTTGCTGAGATCAACATGGGGAGAAAATCAAGAAAGTATCACAATAACTATAAATAAAATATTCCACTTTCAAAAGTCAAGGCTACATGGTCTACCCTCAACTTATGATTAACTTTGCAGTGATTTCTTTAAATATCTTAAGTTAGTTAATTAAATTTCTTTCATCTATAATATACTGCATGATCAGCAGTAAGTAAAAATCTTGCAATCGATAAATTTTATATTTACATAAAACGTCATGCAATGCTTCTTTTGTTGGAAACCTACACTAACAAACTCTCTAATTTTTCCCTGACAAACTAATTAAGATGTAAGTAATATCGTACCTTCATTATTGCCAAATGTTAATCGTTATCCTTTGCGATAATTAACGAAGCACGCACAATATACAAAAGAGGATTTATACAGTTCGCAAAACCGAGCTTGTTGCAGGTTCTCTCTTATTTAATTATTATTAACCAATACCATGGAAAGAAAGCCTTTCGCTTTTAAACGAAAGTGAGAGTGTGCCAATGCAGGATTATATAAAAGCCTGAATATATTTTTTCTTATTGGAGTCTTGAATTGTATTAGGTAATAGCGTGGGGGCAAGCCCATATTATCTTCCCAAACGAACATTATCCTTTCTTGAACGTAGTTTATTTGGTTTTAGTAGAATGCCTAATGAAATTTGCACATTTTTTTATTTTATATTTATTAAGTGTAAAAGTAATATCTACATGTTCTAAAAATATCTGTAGTTAATAAATCAGATTAAATTAGGAAATTGCTGAGAAAATAAGTTGTATATGTTTGTTTAAACATTTTATTAAGGTAGTATTTACACGTTTATAAGTCGGCATAATAATAATTGTATTGAATGCGCGAAAACAATTTTGTAATATATTTTAGTTGCTTAATAGATATACTACCTTAAAATATATTATTTGTTTATTAAAATAGTAGGTTAGAAATCTATTATAAAGTTTATTGTATAAAAACAAAATAGTCATTGTTATACAGTTAAAGTTTCATTACAACAACATCTTTGAACCATACAAATGAATAATTAAATAAACAAATAATACATAAAAATAGATATGGTGCAAATAAATGAACATTGAACTCATTTAATATTGTTAATTAGATAATTACAGTTGAATTTTTCTGTTACAAAACTAGGTTTTCATTAACAATGATCATCCAGTGGAATGAAATTGGAAAACATAGAAAAAGACTACATGTAATAAAATAAAAATTAATTAATATTCTTAGCATAATTACCATTAAACTAATTCTTTGCCGTTTTAACACTTGGTGATAGGTGGTAATATATAAAATAGTCTCCACATTTGTTGCATAATTCGCAAACCAGTTTCAGTTATAGGAGATAGATATTTATGTGTTATGTCAGTTTGCTGGATGGTTTATGCTTAAAATTAATTATTTAGTTTTGGTTTTATGTTACTTTTAATTGCGATTAATTTTTTACTGTATTTTGAGAGATTTTACTATATTTTTATAAAGGTTGTTTACAGCAAGTATTATAGCTTGTGTTACAGGACGTCGCTTGAGATTTCTTTTAATTAGTTGCAATGTTGTGCGTTGTATCTGTAGCTTTTTTTGTAACGCTTAAACAATCTTAAAAAAAGGAATCTTAATAGTAATTAAATCTTGAGTGAGATCTCTCCGGAAATAACTTTGTTCAATTTCCAACAACTACTTAGTTCGAAGTATGCATAACAGCCTGGGTTGCCAGGTATTTTTTGAATTGTCTTTTAAGTTTCTCGTGTAGTCTTTATATCGGAAAAATGAAAAACGATTTGTTGAGTTCGAACTTAATATAGAAAGTTAAAATTCGCGTAGGGATTGAACCCACAGCACTGGTACAAAAGCTAATATTTCTATACGCAGTAAAATATAAAGGCGTCACGATGAACAGATAGTTGCACCTATTAGCTATTAAAAAGAGTCCGAACTTACTAAAATTAAAAAATTTGCTAGCAGAATGGAATAAAAACAGAAAAATCTTAGATATCATCAAATATGAGCCTACTATCATCTAGGACACCTACGAATCATATTATTTTCAAAATACA
>VTPC01005540.1:57986-76796 GCA_011009095.1 Ignelater luminosus | reverse complement strand
AAAAAAAAATAATAATATAGTACGTCATAATTATATTTTGAACCAGATAGTGTTGGCAAAGGAATTCTTTATTATAAGCTGTTAATTCGGTACAGAAGGGTTAGGATTTGTAAAATACACCTTTCTACCTTACGTCTCTACAGCAATGTAAGTTCTTCATTTAATAAAAGTAACTAGTAAGACCAGCTGTTCATTGTAAAAACTGCGTAAACTTAACGAAACTTATTCATGATCTTTCAACCTAGATTAGCAATGTCTAAAGCCTTTTGCTTAAAAGAAGTAGACTGCATCCAAAAAACTGTAAGCAAGATCCTGATGAATGAAAAAGTGAAGCTGGTGGTTTAGTGAATCAGGCATATAGATCCCAATAAATGGAGCAGTACCAATACATAGAGATGTAAGTACTTATTCATCCTGGAGGGTTTAGAACGGAGTAGATTGGATCAAGAGGTGGAGATTATTCATAAAGTATATCAAATCCTGATATGTATGATTCTTCCTTGGACAAAAAAATCAAGACTTCCCCCGGAGGATTATCAATCGAGTACACTCAGTCTAGAATTGCAAAACTCTACTTCAAGGACTAATGTTAGAATAATAAAAAAAAGAGCGGAAATACATATGCATACACTTTACCAATAACATCGGATGTCGCAACTGCTGCATAGTCCAGGTTAGTTTTATTTGATAGAAATGGCACTTTAATTAGTTTGATATCTCCAAAATAATATTGATGACTATAGCCTTTTTTGTTTTTGGATGGAATCAGTTCTACACTTCACTTCAAGAAAAATTAGAGCAGTGTATCTATATGCACCTAATCACTAAACCTACGAGGTCTGTTCCAAAAGTATCGCGAATTTTGAATTTCCGCGGGTTACGTATATTCGATTTTCGATTTTTTTGTGGCGTTATGTTGGTACTCATGTCCCTCACTTATGCCAACAAGTTCGGCCATTTTGAATGTTCAGTTAATTTTTGACAGCTGTTTTGCTTGGACGTGATTTGGCTCGTCTTAGATTTTTGCCTATTCCAAAAAATGAATCAAAGAATCTATCAAATTTTGTGTGAAAAACAAAATTAAGTGCGCGGACGCATTCCGAGTGTTGACTGTGGCATATGGTGAAGCTACCTTGGACCGAAGCAACGTTTATTGGTGGTACAAAATGTTCTCAGAGGGCCGAGAAGATGTGAACGACGAAGATGGTTTTGCTTACAGTTTTCTTCGATTGCAGGGGCGTGATGCATCATGAGTTCTTGTCACAGGGTAGAACGGTCAATAAGGAATATTACCTGCAAGTTATGCGCAATTTGCGCGAAGCAATCCGCCAGAAACGGCGGGATTTGTGGAAGAACAAAAATTGGCTTTTCCACCATGATAACGCCCCTGCTCACACATCGTTGCTTGTGCGCGAATTTTTGGCCAAAAACAACACACTAATAATGCCGCAGCCACCGTATTCCCCAGACCTGGCACCCTGTGACTTTTTCTTGTTTCCGAAACTGAAGAGACCCATGAAAGGACGAAGCTACGCTACGATTGAAGAGATAAAGACGGCATCGAAGGAGGAGCTGAACAAGATCACAAAAAATGATTTTTTGAAGTGCTTCGAGGATTGGAAAAAACGTTGGCACAAGTGTATAATATCTGATGGGAATTACTTTGAAGGGGACAAAATAGATATTCATGAATAAATAAATAATTTTTGAAAAAACACAAAATTCGGGATACTTTTTGAACAGACCTCGTATATAGTTTAGATTGAAACTACACATCGAGTTAACATCAGGTCACAATATAAAAAACCGATTTAATAGACTTCTAAAGATTTTTAAAGTAATTAGAAAGAAATTAAACTTTTTATGCAGGTTAGCAATTTTGGTGCTAAACACCAGAGCCGGTCTTAGACGTTAAGCCAATGAGGCGACTGCCTCAAGGCGTATAGTTATAGGGGCGCACAAATCGGATAAAATACATAGTTGATTCTGAGGGCACTGACACAACCGCACCAACATTTTGCATGTGTCATCATTCAACTCGACAACTCGACTATTTACAACAGAAGCTGAATTCGAAGACAAACTTTCTGTAACGAGAGAATTAAGAGGTGTCCTTTTTAGACATATTCTTGTGGTATTTATTTTCTTAGGAATACGAGGAATTCTAAAATGAAAGATACAAAAACCGTGTTTTATCTAGCGGTATTCTTATAGTTTGCTTATCTACTATTACAGCATCGCACTGTGGTCTAGATTTATTAAAACCTGACTAAAATTCTAAATTACAAAGTTTCTAAAAAAATTAACTAAAATACTTCGTCACTTACAGAAAAAGGTCTGGTCTATCTGAGAGTGAATATACCGTTAGGATTGTTCCTGTAATTATTTTATAAGGTCTAAGTAAAGTGGACACATCTGCGCTTCGGTTACTGCTTGTCGGAGTTGCATCCAAATAGACGAATTTTAAAGTGATATTCTTGTGACTGCATAAAGAATATCTAAAAACCTTAACATGGATACTACAATTCAAAAAGAGTAGTTCGTTATGTCCTAATAACATACAGAAAGTTGTATGAAAGGTTGTCAACAATAAGAGTTATAAATAAGTTGCAGGAAGCAAAGTAATTTTCCATATTGCTATGTTTCTTTTGAGCTACAAAAAGTTACTAACAGTTACCGAGTTTGATTTGAACTTGAATATTTGCCTTAGAATATTGCGAAGAAAACCGAAAAAAATTAGGTGCGATCACTCACCAGCTTTGTTCTTTTTAATTTTTTCTTTAAGGGTATCGTATGGGCGTGCAACTAGGTATGTTTTAAAATATTGCAAATAGTTGTTTTGTAGAAACTAAAATTTAAGTATTTTATATTGTTTTAAAGGGCCAATAAAACGTCTTTTAAAATTTCTATTTTTTTCTTTAAAGACACTGAAACTTTGGATGACTTGCACTTAAGTAAAACTAATAATAATATTACTTTATTCAGTTAGAAATGCTGTTATTCAACATTAGAAACTGTTATATTTTATTTTTAGGACAAACTGGAAATTTGGCCAGATATTTTGCATTCTGGCTCACTGTGCATCGTATTGGCTCGGTGGATCGATTGGCATTACGAATGAACCCTTCCGTGTTTGAATTTCGCAAAACCAGCATTCCTTTCATTTCACTTATGAAGTACGAACTTGCATCAAGCTGTAAAATCTCTTTTTTGTCTAGAGCAGTAATGTCTGAATGTTTTGTGTTCATAAGCTTTCTTTTTCACTCTAAGGGAATATTGTATAGGCTGTGATTATATGTGAGTCAAGACTATTTGTCTTGGTCTCCGCACGAATTATATCCATTTGAAATCTAGTTAGAATGCTACATTTTTGTTGTTTTGTTTTGTACAGAACTTAGTTAAGACTTTTATAAGACCAAGGCATAAAATCTACTTTATTTCTCTTGGAACGATTTCTTACCGGTTTGGTGTTTGTTGAAAGCGTTGTTTAGCCAAGAAATTAAACGATTTCTTCCAACCCCTAGAAATTATGTTTTTCTCTATTTGTTATTAACGCATTGGAAAGAAAGTGGAAGAGAGCTCAACATACTATTGCACTCTTCAAATAAGGTTACAGAACTTTAGCTAAACCTTATTAAATACTACAACCTTTAGTCCAAGTATTTTAATAGGCAGAAATTGAGATAAACCTAAAAAGCATTAGAGAGGATTGTGCCTTTCTATAGTTACCCTATTTCATGCTTTTAACACCAAAGTTCCCATTTTGCCAGTGCCGGTTTCTTAAAATCCTAGGTTTTTATACCTCTGGGGCGCTGATGAAGAAAGAGAAAGCACTGGAATTGGACTTACTCTAGGAAATCTAAAAGACATTTCCATTGCTTTTAGTCTTCTTGGCTCTGGATAATTATTTGTGCCAAATAACGCAAATGTTTATGTGCAAAACAATTAACAATTTACAATTAATAATACCGGAGTTATACATGCTTAAATGATTAGAAGCCCGTTGAGCTAGGGAAGTTAACGACAAGGTACAAACCGATTCCAGTGTGCTTTACTTTTTTTACAATAGCGTAAGATTCAACAGAAATCAATAAGATTGGTTATACCCTGTCGAGTTGCACTGCTTCGGTTTGTCTCCGGCGGTCCATACATCAATGTTGCGTTTTCTGCCCATTAGCGCTTATAAGTACTATAGACACCTTCATATCTCATGATCATAATGCCTTATGCAGCAGCTTAGATGCAGTGGAGATAACGGTTATCAGTTGTCAAGGGTCCTTTTATAGCTTTTTCTCTTGTAATCACTTTGTTACTACGCCCAGATAATAAATAAATTTGGAAGATCCTTAGTGTGTTCGAGAGTAAGTTTGTTTCCAAACAATGACAATAGTACTTCTAGATTCAAGTTTTGGTATTACTACATGGTCATTAAGGAATAATAATAAAGCACAATTAGCAAAAAGGTTACAGCAAGGTACATCTTAGCAGTTTCTACTATTTTGTTAGGCTAAATCTAAATTCCATGATTGTATTAGAAATGACAATTTCAGGTAATAATATTCATGCAAACTTATAGATTGTTAAGAAATAATTTTTGAAACTATTACACATCTTCACTAGTTAAGTGATATTCTTCAAAAATCTCGTTTATAGCATGTAAAGCATCCTAAGTGCTGTCAAAATCAGTATGCAAATTCAAATTTCCTGCCATCTGTACGATTTATTAGACTTCAGATGCTGGTAATACAGGTAGTTATACAAATTTTCTTACTTTATGTAAAACGCGTTGAGTAACAAACAACATACAGGTGTTACTTAATATGCTATAAATCTTTTAGTGTTTTTGTGAGAAATATGGAACTAATCGATGCGGATAGTAATGTGTCGAGTGTCTATAATGACTCGGACACTGATCCTGATTTTAAATCTTCAAATCAGACATCAGGAAACAATGGAAACTTAGGTTAGGTTAGAGGCAACAGTGTCTACTTTGACGTAAAACATGTTAAGTGTAACAGCTAACCTATTTTACATGCACGTGACTAGGTAGATGTGTGTTGTACTTAGCAGGTTTATTATTAGTAAGGTGTATTTAAAATTTGTCTATTTAGGATAACAATCGAGTTCCAAAAAAGAAAAGGCGAACACGAGGTATTTTTATTGCAACATAAAACTAGACTCTTAAAAGACACTGAGGAGGCATATAAAACATATAGAGAAAAAGGCACCGAAAGATCTAAACAAAAAATTGGATTTGGATGTAAAACACAATGTTTCAAAAACGTCCTGAGTAAGGTACAACGTAACGAAATGTTTACAAAATTTTGAGCTTTACAAGATTACAATATGCAAAACGCCTAGTTACACGGATGTAAGCAAAAGCAAAAGTCAAGCAAAGGACAAAAAGGGGCAGACGAGAAGAAAGCACGCTATTTTGTATTAAGCTGCCAACAAAGCAATTAGTAAAAATGCATTGATACCTGCACATGGCGTCGGTAGAAGAAGAGTTGGAAATTTAGTAAAGAAGATTAAGCAAGAGATGTCCGTTCTTGAAAGCGATGGTCGAGAAAAGCACGGAAAACATACACTAATGTATAACAAAGAGGATTTCATAGTATCAAAATATTAAAGTCACTATTCTCGGTTGGACAACCCAAACAAAGTTTATATGTTCATAGAATACAACGTAGTAGTCCTTTATAATGAATATGAAAGCAACGGCAAAAAAACTGATATTCAACTGTTTCATCTGAGAAATTCAGACGAATCGTTTAAAACTTCAAAAAGTGACACATGTGCTGAATGTGATAAACACTATAAGGAATAAACAGCAAATTGATTTACGGAAAGCCGAGCCTTAAATGCACTTAAAGATGCTACAACAGAGTTTCGACCAAACCCAAATTTGGTATAGTGGAGAAATTCGAAAGAAAACAGATGGGAAAAGATTCTTCGAGAATGTTAAAAAAAGAATTCATTATTTGTAGTAACGAGAATGAACTCAAAAGATTTCTTAGATTTCACATAATATCACATATTTTTCAATCAGCCCTCAAACACGTCACTTGTGAAATGCCTCGTTATAACAACCTGTGTGAAACTTGAACTTGATGGGAACAATATGTTTCTTCTAAAGGCATTTGAAAGTTACAGTGAGCTTCTCCATGATGTTTCCTTTAAAAAAAGAGGTAGATTTTATTGAAACTCCAAAGAAAACGTATGAAGATAAACTGCCTACTCAAGACGATAATGCTTGAGGTATACCCATCCAATACATCATTCTTAGTACTATGCTCTGAGTTCTAAAGCAACTACTAATTAGCTATAGTAGTTATTTTAATGTAACTTATATTTGTTCACATGTATTACAAGTTTAAAATAAACCGGTTTCAGTTAAATACATGAACCTGTATTTTACGACGAAACTCACGTTGGCTGTGATTGAAAGTGTCAACGTCACTCGATTTTTGTGCTCCAGTAAAAGTTATTTTTCAGCGAAGACACGGTAAATTAAAATACCAGTAATATCCAAGAAAACAGTCTTCGTAAGGACTAATCAAATCCTTATAAAAATTGTATCCTTTAAAAACGCAAGTATAGTGAAATCATTCAAACAAAATCAGGAACTGTCAAAGCGCAATTCGCACCTGCGCTGTGACAAATATGTCAATGCAATTCGAGGATTTAAACCAAAAAGATTTAGAAGACGTCATCCGCGGTGCCCACCAACTGTACGAAACAAAATATGGCTATTCCTTCCACCTGGCAGACGCACACATTCATACCGATCCTCTATCATCCGTCAACAAACCTAACCAAATAGAAATGTCAAATACCCCAGATACCGAACACGATAATTTTATACTTATTTCAGGAAGAAATACCAAGAAACGCACCCGCCGCGAATCCCTCGATAGTGACCCGCCTGCTACTACCACCGACAACCGCTTCCAAATCCTCACGGAAGTTGAAATGGAAGAACCAACGGCAACACCTAGTGTCCTTCCAACCGAAAAACAAAATAATGTACCTCCAATTGTCATCAAAGACAAAAATAAATGGACCTCCCTATCGAACGAATTCACCCGGCTACAAATCCAGTTTACCAAAGCGCGCAACCTTCCCGAAGGCATCAGCGTGCAACCAGGCAGTGTCGACGACTATAGAAGAATGATCCATTTCCTTGACGATGACAACATCTCATTCTACACATACCAGCTCAAAGAAGAAAAACCTTTACGCGTGGTTCTACGTGGAATCCCGGAAGACATCACAACGTCCGATATCACCGAAGACCTTAAAGCTAAAAATTTTCCAATCCTCAACGTCTCCCGATTGCACGTTGGCAAGGAAAAGAGACCAATCCCATTAGTGCTCGCTCTCTTGGCCCGCACAGACAATTACAAAGATATCTGGAACCTGAAAACTATTCTATCCTTAGCAATCAAGACCGAAACGCCACGAACAAAAACAGACTCAATTTCACAGTGTCACTGCTTCCAGGGCTTCCGCCACACGCAACGCGGCTGCCACTCTGCTCCCAGATGCGTGAAATGCGCAGGAAATCACCACTCAAGTCAATACACTAAACCCAAAGATCTACCAGCAACCTGCGCTAACTGCTCTGGCAACCACCCCTCCAGTTATCGCGGATGTCCGTGCTTTCCAAAAGCACCTTCACAGAAAACTTCAGCAAGTGCTCCACCTACATCAACCTCTGCCATCCTTAGACAGTCTTCCCGAGCAACGCCCAACATCCCTCCACCTTCCATGGCAGCTTCTACAACCCCCAAGACCAAAAGCTACGCAGCCACCCCGCACTGCTTCAACAACTGCTATCCCTGACAATTGAAGCACTGAAGCACAACGATATTTCCACCGCCTTTCTCCAAATACTTCCCGAACTCTTAAACCTCCTCAACCGATAATGCCGGACACCCTACGCAAACCTACCTCCCTTCAGATTGCTTTATGGAATGCTAACGGCTTAGAAAACAAACGATTCGAACTTCTAGAATTCGCCCACCGACATGACCTCGACGCCATTTTAATTTGTGAAACGCACTTACGTCAAATCGAACCACGACTTCCCAACTATACACTATACCATCACGACCGACTCAACAACAGGGGCGGAGGTACAGCTATCTATATCCGCTCCAACATTGATCACTACCCTGGCCCCAACCGCGATCTCCAGCAAATCGAGGCCACGTATATCTATATCAACACAGCACAAAATGGGCCTTTAAGACTCATAGCAGTCTACTGTTCACCCAACCGCCCCTTGACAGACGAAGACCTAGACACCTTACTCGACAATACCGATCAAATTATCTTAGGAGGAGACCTCAACGCTAAACACCAAGATTGGAACAGCCGCCTCGCCAACCAAAAGAGAACACTCCTCCAACAATATGCTACGCAGCACGACATTGCTGTTGTCGGGCCACCTGTCACCACCTTTTATGGACACGGTCGCCCCGACGTCCTGGACATTGCAGTCCTCAAAAACCTACGCTTCAATTACGACATCTTCTCCCTCCCAGAACTGACATCAGACCACAACCCTGTGCTACTCCACCTCGGCGACTTCACTGACTCACCACCGACTTACCGACATATCATCTCCTGGCCAGTGTACCACAACCATCTACAATCGACTTATGGAAATATCCCCGTCATCCAGAACATTGAAGACCTGGAAAACGAAGTAACGCACCTAACCAACCGAATTCAGTCCTCCTTCCATTATGCGACCAACCCAAATCCAATCCCTGATGGTCGCGATATTCTCCCACAGAATATAAAACACCTGATACGTATTAGAAACCGAACTCGTCGACGCTGGCAAACCACCACCAACCCAGCCGATTACATCGAACTCACTCGGCTAAACAATCACATCAGAACGGAAATCTACCTACCGTAACCAAACATGGTCAGATAAACTCGCCTCTCTCAGTCCAACCGATAATTCACTATGGAAATTAACTAAACGTCTGAAATCCAAAAAAACACGAATTCCTCCCATTCATGGTGCCCAAGGCCTAGCGTACACTCACGAAGAACGAGCGGAGGCTTTCGCAAACACTTTTGAACAACAATGTAGTCCAAATTACACCAACATGGATGTCCCCTTTGCAGCCCGAATCCCGCGACAAGTCCGCAACAAGCTACAAGACACCGACGACGACTCTCCCATACAACCAACCTCCCCAGAAGAAATTGCCCCTATCATAAAATCCAGAAAACCCAAAACAGCCCCCGGACCCGACTAAATTCCCAACTATGCTCTGAAACGACTCCCTCGCAAACTCATCATCGCTCTAGTTAAAATTACCAATTCCATTCTACGACTTTGACATTTTCCTTTGTCCTGGAAAACAGCAAACGTCATAATGATTCCTAAACCTGGTCAAGACCCTCTTTTTCCCCAAAATTACCGTCCCATCAGCCTTCTCTCTACGCTGGGCAAAATAGTCGAAACTATCATCCTTCAACGCCTCCGACAGGAAATGGACGACAGGCAAATTCTACAACACGAGCAATTCGGATTCCGAAGCGGTCACGCCACACACCATCAGATCCTGAGGCTGGTCGAACATATCACTGACAATTTCAACAACCACGACCACACCGGTGCTATTTTTCTGGATGTCGCCAAAGCCTTCGACAAGGTCTGGCACTCTGGCTTAATTTATAAACTATTTCAAGCACAAATCAACAGTAACCTCACAAAACTCATCGCTTCCTATATCCATCATCGCAGCTTTCGAGTCAAACTAGAAAACGTCCGATCTACCATCCATCACATCTCAGCCGGAGTCCCTCAAGGGTCCCTCCTCTCCCCGGCCTTATATTCAATCTATGTGTCAGACCTTCCCACACCAGCCGGCACCCAAACAGCTCTCTACGCCGACAACACGGCAATTTGGTCCCCATCCCGGGATCCACAAATGCTAGCCCGCCGTCTCCAAGAAGCCGCAGACACTATGGGAGACTGGTTTTGCAAGTGGCGCATAGAAATAAATACCGACAAAAGCGCAGCAATAAACTTCACCAGAAGAAGACCCCCCCCAAATGCCACCCATCACCATCCACAACCGACCAATCCCTTGGAAGTCGAACGTCAAATACCTTGGAGTGACCCTGGACAAACGACTGACCTGGAAAGACCATACCGACCACTGCGTCCGAAAAGCCAACGCCACCATCGCCACCCTATATCCCCTCTTACACCGACGCAGTTTTCTGAACCCGACCAACAAACTACTCCTATATAAATCCATTATACGACCACTACTAACATACGCTTCCCCCAGCTGGGGCTATGCTGCTAAATCACATATCAAGAAACTGCAAATCGTACAAACTAAAATCCTCCGCATGACCTTCAACGCCCCCTGGTACATACGCAACGCCGACCTACACAGAGACGCAAACATTCCAACCCTCAAGCAATTCATCCAAACAACAGCTGAAAAATTATACCTAAATACTCCGACATCTTCCAACCCATTAATAAATTCCCTCGGACAATACGACAACAACATACGACACAAACATAAACGACCCAAACACCTACTCCATCAATAAAAATCTCATAAAGGGCTGACAACCTTGCCCAAAACTTAAAACTCCAACAAGTATTCTTCAATCAAGACAAAGAAGGTTATAGTTTTTACTAGGTACTTCTATCACCCATAAGATATAAGATATAAGATATTACGACGAAAGGTAATTTCAGGTAAAACATGATAAGTACTCTTTTCTGCCAAAAACAAATATTTTGTTAATCCTACAAATTTGTTTTGATCCATAAAGCAGATCTATTTCTTGCAATTCCTTTCCAGGATCAGATTAGGCCTAAAAGGTGACGTATTATTGCAAAATATATTTTAGATATTTTGTCCTAAACCATTGCTCAATATCTACACTGTTCTCAAATGTCACTTAAAATGTTTTACAACAGAGTCCTTCATATATTTGTAAATTTTAAATAATCCTGGTTCAACCTTATTCTTAGAGTATTACTTCTAGAAGGTAGGGAATCAAAAAATCAAATATTTCAATTTAATTCCTTTTGTTTATTATTTTGATTAATAGTCAAGGTCTTATAAATTTGTCTGATAAAAAGAATCTTGTGCACTAGATACAAGAGACGCTATGTAAAAATGAATTCTTTGTTTCGTGAATTTAATTTGAATTCGTTTTGCAGGTTGTAATTCTGCGCATTTAATTCTCTGAGCCGATAAAATCTGTTAATTTAACTAATTCTTATGAAATAATAATGTTATATAATAGTTTTAATCTCAGAACCATGGAAGATCCCGTTTAGTCTCTTTGTTTTACATCTCTTCATTAGTTTAATACGTATACTATCCTCAAAGTAACTGTCACAACAGCTGATACTACTTACACACACTCATACACACTACCTTTATGCGTACCACTTATACCATGAGAAATCGAGCTAGTTATCTAGAGTGTTATCTATGTAAAACATCCGTACCTGTCTTGAGGTGACACAGGGAGATGCGTACCAAGTTCGTAGCAGCAACCACTGAAACAAAACAATGAAATTATAATTTCCTACAAATGCAGTCTTTCTTAAGTATATAAAGAAAATAACAAACTTTAATCAATGCACATACTGGACTTTAAAAGAAAACCTAATTAGTATCAAACATTATTAAAATTCGCAGCGAAATAGATGCAAATTAATATTACAAAGTTCTTCCTTTACGTGGAAATAAATTAAATTGTAGCATATTTAATCAAGGTAGACATAATATACATAAATACTGTTTATTAAAATTGCCTAACCGTTAATTTTCTGGAAAGGCCTGAAATAAATAACATGCTGCATTATTCTATACAAACCGGAAATCTAATTCTTTGTTGCACAATTCTATACAAACCAGAGATAGCGCCTTCGGAATGAATATAAGAGAATAAAAAGCATACCCACTTGTATTTTTAATCAAATGCATCCCTAATTTTGGAGAAAATTTATTAGGGAAATACACTTCCAGCGGTCCGAATGTTTTGTAAATTTATTTTTAATATGCAATCGAGAAATCTAATAAAAGCGTATTTTAGAATTCCGCGAAATCAGTGGATGGGAAAATAGCGCTCCTAAAATATAATATATAGTTGGAATGAGAGGGAACTACTTTTAAATGCGAAATCTAACGAAGACGAAAGATGCGTATATAGACGCTTCGAAGTGTCAAAATTCCAAGCATTGTCTGACCAGGAATCGAAACCCAGAGTAATGATGAATTCTTCAAACTCCATAGCAAAATCCCTTATGAAACGTGAGCGGGAAAAAATTATACACTCGAATGAACCAAAATAAGAATCCAATGTCCAGTTTAATAAGTCGCTTTGAGCCATAATATATGACGGGAATCGGTGTCTGAATTATTAAGGGATTTCGTTGTCTGCTTTTCTGGCGGAAAATATACTTTTATATCCTTCAAAAATGGAAAGTTGGATAATTTATAATTAACCTTGATGTGTGGCTTGTGTTTGATATAAAACAGAATTGGCAGGTTATTAACAAAGAGTGTTCTGATATTTCTCTGGTTGATTTATACCAAACGTAACACCTGATCAGTTTTATAAATATTTAGTTTTTATTGAAATGTAAACTAAAATCTTTTATTATTATTTCGTAAAAATGTTGCGTTGTTGTAATTTCAAAACACGTTCCATACTGTGTGGTAATTAAAATTTAAAATAAACCGGGTATATGTCGAAATTTCTCTATCATTATAAATCCTAAAAACATTTGACATAGAAATGATGTAGAGCAGGGAAATAGGCCAAGTCTACTATAGCAC
This sequence comes from Ignelater luminosus, assembly GCA_011009095.1. NCBI lineage: Eukaryota > Metazoa > Arthropoda > Insecta > Coleoptera > Elateridae > Ignelater > Ignelater luminosus. The sequence goes on along the minus strand of VTPC01005540.1, from coordinate 63,945 downwards.
AAATTCTTTATCTAATTTTAGATTCTTAGATTCAGTGGTTCTAATTATTTACACTAGACCAAACAAAATATTGTTCTAGGTCGCCTTTTCAATATTGGTAGGCGGATTTGTAAGCATTTCGAATGTAGAGGTTGTGTCTCGGAATATACTGAAACCAAATACAATCTGGCGTGTTGTTTAATAGAGCAGTTTCAACGAACAGCCTATCTGTTACATGTAAACAATTGAGGATAATTTGTATAACGATTAAAGTGTCATTAATTAATAAAGTAAAACTGTTGTTAAATTATACACATACCAATTTTATTGAAATCTTTGGGATCAATTCAGCTTTTAGTATCAATCATCAAACAGTTAATTTGTAAACTCCACCAATATAATAACCGGGCAAAAATTTGACAATTAAAAGTTTTTAAGAATCCAATCTTACATTTCGCCTCTAATAAGAGCAGGATGAAACGAGTAGCCCTGTGACTGCCAGTACCGATCCCAAGCCCGGATAAAGGAGGTAGGTTCTCAGGTGAGGCCACCAACCTGCCCAAGGTAAAACAGTAAGACGCTCCTAGAACTAACAAATTACAGAGATCACGGAAAAAACTAATCTGGAAATATGACATCGTTTCTCAGTAAAGATCAAGACACCTTAATAAATCTAAAAAAACACAGAATCGACATGTATGCACATACAACATTTAAATTCCGAAAAACAACAGCGACCCATATACTAAGTATTTATGTTCCTGATATCAATAAGGTACAGGAAGAAACAGCTGAATTCTACTATGACCTGCAGTACATATTCAATACAATACCTAAACGTGACAAAATTATTCTATTCGGCAATTCCAAAGCAAAGGTGGACAACGAGGTCCTCCCCGAATTAAAAACAGGTTCAACGAAGAAGTTTTAAACAATAATGGAGAGCAAATGATACATTTTCGTGCACGAAATAAATTACGAATAAACAACACATTATATCCGCACAAACCCTAGCATAGATATACGTTTGAAATCACAGGGGACGCAAGTCAACTGTTGACTTCATCCTAACAAACAGAATCGTCCATTCCACGAGAATTCTAGACGTGAGAGCTTTAAGTTGTAGGAGCACCGAAACCAACCATACCTCGGTACTTGCCAAAATAAGAACTGTTGTACAAACGCATAAAAGAACTGAACCTGAAATAATCGAGTCACTCTCCGACGACACAGTAAAGTACCTCTATGAACAAAGACTGACCAAAAAATCAACAAGCAAAAATGTACCCAAAAATAATGAAAGCAGTCGAAGAACTACTGGTTCAAGATGCCAAGGAAAACAGCAAGCCTTGGTTTACACCGGAGATAAAAATTCTTGGAGAAAAAAAGAGAAAAGCGTACATACAATACAGAAGCAGGATTATTACTTAGGAGCAATACAAAAGAGAACGAAACAGAGTAAACTCAAAAATCCAACAAATTAAACGCAGTTTTTGGGAAAGGTTCTCATCGCGTATGAAACATGACCTATATGGAGTCCAAACAAAAGTGTAGAATAAAAGCCTGTCAACAAATTAATCCGCATTTTTAGCGAAGAGCGACAAGGGTTTGTACAGAACAGATCCACTGCAGATGCTATATTTATAATCTACCGATTAGTAGAAAAATTAATTGTATGTAACAGACCGACGTTCATGTGCTTTATAGACCTCACACAAGCCTTCCCAGGAAGAAACTTAAAGATATCATTACGATACTAAACAAAAGAAAAATAGATGCCTAACACCATAGCGGTCATTAAAGAAATAAATATCAATAACACCACATTCATAAGAATGAAGAATAAATTATTAAATTTTTACCGGTAAAGACAAGGCGATAGTTTAAGCCCAATTTTATTTAATCTCATTATGAATAAAATTACCAAGAAAGTTAAGACCGCTGGCAGAAGTTATAGAATGGGTAATAAGGAAATCAAAATAATAAGCTACGCAGATGACGCAGCTTTAATATCGGAGGACGAAGAGAATCTACAAAGACTACTACTATACACAAGTTTGAGAAAACAACGGGAAAATTTAATATGACCATACCTGTCAATGTACCGCTATCCTTCACAATTACTAAAGAACGCAGAAGATGCAAGCTAGCAGTCTACAGCGAAAGTGTAGAACAAGTCATATCCTTCAAATATCTGAGAGTCAACATCACTAGCACCAGACATAATAATAGAAAAGAAAGTACAAACTCAGACCACTAAAGCGGCAATGGTATCAAGATTCTTACGTAACATAATATCGAGAAACAAATACATGAGCAGAAAAAGCAAAGTCAGAATCTACAAGACCTGGGTGAGACCCATATGACATACGTCATGTAAAGTAGAGCCGAAACAGCGAAATTAAAAGCCTTCTAAGAACAACCGGAATGAGAATTCTAAGATCCATCACAAGTTATACGCTTAAAGGCAGGAAACGAAACAAAGAAATCAGAGATATATGTGAAGTCGAAGATGTGCTTAGGTGGGCCAGAAGTAGAAGAGCCTGAAGGAACCACGTCAAAAGAATTACAGGTAACAGCATCACTAAAGTAATAATTAAAAAACTAAACTAGACCTACAGGACGACCATCGAAAAGATGGCAGAAGAGCTGAACTTACACATCACAAGAGTGAGAAAAAGGCACATAATTGTAAAATTACAGAATACTGTCATAAACGAAGAAAAAAAAAAGAAGAAGACTTTTACATCCATGCTCTTTGTGATTTTGTGTATCTCAATAACTTGTCAGTTGTCAGCTGCACTCCCTGTCTTGGAAAAGTTTGAGTCAAAAGTTGTAGAAAAGCTGGAGGAGGACTCCCATGGTTTTGGCTGCCTCGAAGTCAAAAAAGAACCTTTTTACCTCTGCAATTTATTTTAGACTAGTATCATCTTAGCTTTGAATTCGAGAGGTGTACGCTTTCGCACAAGCTTCCCAAAGCCGCACGGTGGGCATTGCTATTGGAAGTGCCGCAGTGAAAGGGTAGAATATTCAAATACGTTTAAACAATAAATTGTAAAATGAATTTCTGATTTAGAGAACCACACAAGTGTCATGTATACCTTTTCCATCAAATCTGTTACCATCTTGGGAATTTAAATAACAAACATAAATATTGACATACTGCAATGGTAGGTCTTACAGTATCTCTTTAGTGATTGTTATTTTAAATCTTATAAATTTAAGTTGCGTTGCATTTGGGGACACCATACTGAGATAATGAAGTAATGAAGTATGTAACATATAATAGAAAGAGTTATTTTTAAAGGAGCATTTCAGTGTTTGAAGATTATTTCGTCGTCTAAATAAACGTGTCGGCATATTCAAGGTTTTAAAGTTTGTCTGCTAAGAACTAATTTTTGAAAATTCCAAAAAACACTCACTTAGGGGCAGAAAAGTATAGACACGAGGCTAATTTGGAAACTGATAGTTTAGAACAGTGAGATCGGCTACTTCAGCGTTAGTTAGAAGCCTAATGAAACCCTGCTGCTTGTATTGTAATATTGCCCTTTTAAAATGTTTGTACGGGTTTGTTGAAAAATTAAACTACCAATGATGATAGAATGTTTCTCAACAGTATTTGTAAAATTCATTTGTACTCGTTGTACGCCTGTGGAAAATCTAAAGTACTTCCAGTAGATTATCGTAGGGAATGAGAAGATCTACATCAGGCTTATCGGTAGTTTAATTAAACCATGTTACAGTGTTAAACGCAGTTTCTTCTTTAATGAGATTTTTTATCTTGGATATGTTAAGATTTAATTACTGAAGATTTAAGAATTTGTTATGCAATACCATATTTTATAGCTTTTATTTAATTTCTACAAGATTGTTTGCGAAATTGTCTAATGAATTTGCGTTATAGTTAAGCAACTGTTTGCTGTTTTTACTTTTTCTTAAACACATTGGTTAAGCACCTTGTTGTTACCTAACACGTTTTAGAATAACTGCAACCACAGATTTGTGTGATGATAGTCCATAGAAATTATTTCTGAAACAGTTTTGAATTCAAGGATTTAAAAATCAAGTCGTGGTCTAAATGCTTAAAAAACTTTTTATGGCCATACTAGAGGATATGTACCAGGACGATGTATATTTTTGGCAAGAGAGCCAACACAGCCAAAGAAGTAATGCCTTTATTACGGGCAGTTTCCTAATTGTGCTATTTCTTGGAATGATGACATGACATTATGTGGCCGGCAAGAACGTGCGATCAAATGGTTTTAGCTTTTTCCTTTTGGGAATTAGTAGAGGCCATAGATTATGGGAAATTAAATAAAAAATAAATGTAACTGAGAATTTTTCCAGAAAAGTGCCATTTCCAACAGGAACCAATGAGGTGGGACATTTGACAAATATTTAAAGCATAACTTTCTAATTATTAAACGTTGAAATAGATAAATGCAATTTTTTTAATGTAATGAGTTTTATGCAATAGAAAGAGTGCTTAAGTTCAAAATGGGACACTCGTTATTTTTGTTTCACACATTTAAATTATTTGTTTACTAAATAACATGAGATTCTCTTTTCGTTGCTGAAATGCATTCGATTTTTTATTTTCTACTTGTGTTACTGAAAATACATAGAGTATACCTAATTGTTTTGTCTGTACATTTTGAGGTTTTATCAGCAGCGACAGTTTTAATACTACCGCTATCGAAATATAGGTTTCTTGCCTTTATTAATCAATTATTAATGTCATTCGTAAAGAATAAAATGCGTTTAAGAAATATCACAGTTTTGTTTATTCTTTTCAGAGATTAGTGATCAATTCTTAAATTCAATTTTAATTTCTTTAATACAGACTGGGATTAAAGGGACTTAAATAGAGGAATTAAGCTCTCTTTTGGGTTAACTACAAATTTTTAACAATTTACAAGGTTCGCGCCTTTTCTCACACATTCGATGGTCGGACGCCTGGACAGTTCGAGACTTCCCCGGTACATTCGACCGGCGGCGCGTTACAATAGCAACATCATTAAAACTGCTGCTGTGTGAAATTGTTAAGGTATGTAAATTTGAAACCATTCGCAGCTTCTTGTAAACTATGAAGGTTACTCTAAAATATTTAGACACGTGACTCCTTTATCAAAAGATACCTGGGATTCGTAGTATGAATATAATTAAGGTAATTTTGAAGATATTTAAGTAATTGGTTTAAAGTTTGTTTTTTGTTGTCAGAACAAACTTAGTCGATCGTGAGGTCGACACTTGATTTTATGCAGATTTTATTGGATATTTAGGATAAACTCCTATTTGGTTGCCTTTCTGTAGCAGAATAAATCCCAAATCGCTTGTTTCTAGCTTACTATTGGACAGGGTTTCAAAATCGTACCTGGAAAGTTTACTATTATGAAGAAACAGTGTATATCCAGTAAGCATTGCACCGTGACGTATCGGGCAAGTTGGTCTACAGAAGGTACACCAAAATTCTAATCGCCCAGTTAAGAAAGTGCTGACCAGATAAGTTTATCTGGTCACCTTAATACAGTTTCTCCATCGTCGAAAAAAATTGCAAACTAGGTTGTAATTGCAACGGGTCAATAACAGACTAGAGGCGGGCAGGCGGCAAATGGCAAACGTAATTAGACAGTGTACTGTATATCGTTATAAAATACTATTAAAGGAAATTATTACTTTAAGGTATGCCTTTTAGGCAACAATATATTAACAGAAAGTATGAAATATTTCCGAATTTTAAAATTACGCGGTGTACAATATTCAACTTCGCGAATTTCAACAAACAAATAACAAAAAGATTAGAGAATAATTTCGATTACTACTGTTTATTAAACTTTTCATTATCAAATTGACTGTGAACTGCTGTTACATATGTGAATGCAGTTTTATTGTTGTTGTTATTGTTGTTTATTGTATGCAAGTTCACCAATTACTTCTATTTGGAACGAAAATTTTGTTTGTTTGTAATAATTTAATTTTT
>VTPC01005540.1:40962-52986 GCA_011009095.1 Ignelater luminosus | reverse complement strand
TAAAGGGTATGCCAAATTAGGCAAACAGCGAATTATGGTGCTGATTGTGTTAAGTACTTCACACTAGTGTAACTAAGTATATTGTAACTGTTGCTAATTTATTTTATATCTGTATTAAATAATAATTAACCAATTTTTAAGTTTGTGCAGATTTTTAATTGACACGTTGATAGACCCTTATAACTAATAAAATATATAACTTAACACAAAGATTTTATCAACTATAATAAGTAATAAAATTACATTAGTCTCACTTCAAAATGTTTAAATACTTGATAATTGTATAATGTGCCCCTAGACTGAAGTCTGTTTTGACTTCTTTTGGTCTCATCAGTAGGAGATAACGTTTTACAATTCTCACATACTTCATGGTATCCTATTATATAGGGCTGTAGTAATAAAATACATAGCATGAACTTTAGCAGTCATCTAATACACAATATACAATTCTCACATTATGTAAACATTTTAGAGTAGGCTAAGAGTATTCGAGGAGCAGACATCCAATAAGCATTTTGTCCGTTTTTACAATTTTTGACAAAATGAGAAAAACTGTACCTCTTTAGTTATTAACCGTTAACAAAAACTGAAGTAACTAAACTGAGGGGAAGCATCTGTGTAATTGTCTGGTATTATTAGGAAAAATAATTATAAAAGTTTTCGAGGTCATTTTTGGAAAAATAGATGGACAAAAGTCATGTTGTTTGTCAAAGATCGACAAAATGCTTTTTGTTTGTCCCAGGCATGGAAATGAATGGAAATGTAAAGTACATCAACGTCATCAGAATTACAAATCCTACAGAAAAAAACAAAACTATAAACTTATAAACTCTATTACATAAACACAAATTATTAAATTTTTATGCCCCCATCATCCTCGTTACATTCGCAAACATGCTCATGAACATCCTCATCGTCGTTCTCGGTTTGGGAGTTAGTATCTTCTTGATTGTTCATATCAGGTGGAAACACAGCAAGTAACCACTAAAGTTCTGTGTCCTCACGCCAATTTTCTGTTGCTAACTGAACAAGCGGTTTATGCAGACTTACTAGCTGTTTATGTTTAATTTCATGAACTAAATTTACTTCAAGAAACTTAATATTGTCTAGTTTTTGCCTTTCTTTATCAAGCTAACAAATTTTTGTCCTAGATCATCATTTCGGTAGAAAATCTCAGTCTTTACCACAACTGTTTTTTCTCTGGCCGTTTTATTATTACTATTCTTTAGGCTTCAGAAGTTCCTCGAATCTTATTCATAGAACGCAAAGCATCTTTAATATTGTAGATTTTCCAGTCAGTACCCAGTTTGCGTACTAATCGAATCTTTGAGTACAACTCGTAATATTTTTCTGGGTTCTTTACTACACTGTGAGATCTGATCAGCTTTTCAACCCTGCCAAACACCCTATCAGCAGGCATATACGAATGACCTCTAACTGGAAAATACAATGTTATGTTCTTGATTATGGGTGGTGCTTCGTTATGTAACCACGTCATAAGCATGTGTACAATATGACTATTCTTATTTTGTCCGGCACAACCATCGGAAAACAATCGTATTGTTGAGGCACCTTTTGGAATATTTACGTGTCGAACAAAATCTAATAGTGCAGAGCCAATTTCAACACAACCTCGAGAGGCTTGATCTTCTGTTCATGTATAAAATACTGGATGACCAGTTATAACATCGATTACGCAAAAAGCATAAAATGACAGCTGCTGGGCATAGAAGGCTTCACTGATAGGAACTCTAGGCAAGCCTTGCACTTGTTGCAAGTCAAAACAGAAACTAATTGCATTTTCTGGATTTTCATTCGGCAACTTGTAAAACTGCTTGGCTCGAAGCTTGTAAACGCGTAAGTTTGTCACTAGTTTCTGTTGTTCAGTTTTATCTTTGCTTATCGATATCTGATTTTGATGTCTTTCGCAAAAGCCACAGACATCCGTAGCAGGACTTCCAAACCCGATGTTAAAATCGTTGTTGAATAAACGGCTAAAGAACTTGTAATTCACCTTATACTCTTTGGTTACACTATCATTATAAAGTTTGTGTAAAGTAGTAATGTTTATTTCAGAAAATAAATAAACTCGTCGTGATTTGGCACGACCATAGTGACTCTCTTTGCCTTTTAGAGTTGCAATAAACTTTCTAACCTTTTTTTTGTCTACATAGTTTCTGAAATACCAGTCCCAGTTTTCATTTGCTTTGCAATTGTCTGGACCCTTTTTTGACTTACACTAAATATAGCTAGAAACATTTTTTGGCACACTTCTAGTCTACAATGTTTTGTACATAGACTGTATTCTAGGAAAAACTGGTGATGTTTTTGATTTTCGGTTTTCCTGCTTTGTTTTCGTCGTGAAATTTTTATCGTAATACAGTGTGAAAGCAGAACATCTTGTTTTATTGAAATGAATGAATGTAACAGTAATATTAAGCATTTGCTACTATGCGCATATACGTAAGTTTATGCGAGATAAAACTCCCTTTGCAAGTTTTGCAATATTTGAGTGTAGGTTTCATATGGGACAAAATGCTAAACGGTTGTCAACTATGATGATGGACTAAATACGTTTTGTTAGGGCAAGCGTGAGAGACAAAAAGCCATTTAAAAGTCCAGGAGGTTTTCTTAGTGCAGTTTAAACGGGACAAAATATGTTTTGGAAGTCAAGATATGTCTAGCAAGATAGAGACATTACATAAGAACAGTGTTTGCCGCAAAGTTCATTTTTTTAAAAAATGGACAAAAATGTATGTTGCTCATTAATAATAAATCGCTTAATTTAACATTTCAGCATGTTTTAATATCATTTAGTAACAAATTAGAATTATCATCATCATAATTATATTTAGTTTTGTGTATTAAATATTATGGTAACAAACCATTTTTCATCTTAAATATAGTAACTAATGTGTTGTGTAGTATTCTCTGTTTTGTATGCATTAAATTTAATCTACTTAACATTTTGATATAATTTTGTATCTTTTGCATTTCGAATATTTTATAAAATGGCAAATTCAAAAGAACAGATAAATAGAAATTTAGATGTGGCATAATTAATAATTTATATAATGATAATTTAATATATATATCTACTAAGATGTCTTCCTATGCGACCTAAAAGTTGAATTTTTTTAATATTGTATTGCATGAGAAAGAAAATTTAAATTAGTATCTATAATAATCCCCCAAATATTTCATTTTATCTACCGTTTTTATTTGTTTGTAATTAATTTCTATCTGAAAGTCAATATGTGATATTACGCCTCTTCTACCATTTTATGGTAAAACTTTGGACTTCCTTATGTTTACACATAAATTGTTCGTACAATTTTCACAAATACGAGTATTTTTACACATTTTCCAAATGTCAAATAATTTTTTCTGTCATATTGTGTTTCTGCCAGATATATATGTATAAAGCATTGTGTCATCAGCCAATAAATTGATATTAGAAAAACGTACATGATTTATAAGAAAAACAAGATTGACCATAGAACTTTATTTAAAGTTTTATTTGAACTGCCAGTATTTCAAATTTTTCACCTAACATTTTATGTAATTTTAATTACATTTGAGTTTTAATTTTGTTGTATATAACTACTGTATGCATTTCACTTTGTATTTGTTATAACTACTTATTGAGATACAGAGCACCAGATTTTTGACATTTAAAAATCTATGTAGTTGTTAGAATAGATTATTATTATTACAGAAAAGTCAGAATCTGCGTGGGGATTGAACCCACATAATTAATTATCCGAACCAAAGCCTTGCTAACGCCAACGCTTCCCCAAAAGTAAGCTGATGTTTCTAGAGGTATTGTGAGAAACAGTATTTAGTTAGAATGTTTACAGGTACATTAAGCTCGGAGAAAGGTACAAAAATGGATAACAAAAACCAATAATTTTCATATGTTTAAAGTCATGGCACACTAAGTGGGAAATGCTGTATGTAGTTCTTCCGGTCACCTCGTATTAACTTCTTTACGGAATGCCACTATGTAATGGTTTTCAAATCCATCCCTATCTGAAATGGTTTTCAACTGAATTCCTAGATAGTACCGACTACTTACATACGACTACTTATAAAATTATTAAAAATTTCATAAAGACTCTTAACATAATCAAATTTACTGATTTGTTTTATATTGTAAACGTTGACTATTTATATTTACAAATGAATTTTAATTTGTTTGTCTTCATGGCAATTACACAAAACAACATTATTGAATAAATATTAATTCAATTATTATTTTTAATCCCTCGAATCCCTCGCAACAGAAACCGAAAAACAAAACTATTTTAATGCAGTTTTATGAAACTAACCAAAATACTTTTAATTATATAATGCCGTGTTCACTGACGCTCTTTACAAACATACGCCAAAGTTTTCCAATTATTTTGTAATATGATATAACGTTGCGTTGAGGCAAAAATATATCCCACAATACGTTTGTGTACAAAAAAAGATTGATAAAAGTTTTATATCATGCATCGTGGATAAATACTTCGCCTGTTAAATTAAATTAAAAAACTGAACAAGTTGTTTGATCCCATTTTTATAAAAATACCAATAGCAACTAGAAACTTTTAGGTTTGTTTTTATTCAATTAATATAATTACAGTCTTTAAAAGGTCATTAAAATATATCTCCTCCTTTTTTTATCCCCAAAAGTTTTTATATTTAATTATTTTTTCTATCAAGAAAGAGTATTTCTTTAATACGTTTTTCTACAAAAACAATGATTTATTTAAATTGATTAAATTTTCGTTGACTTAGATGACTACTGATTAGTAATTACTGAAACAAAATTTTGAGTTGCTAGATATACCATACTCTGAAGATCGTTCGGTAGTCTACATTATGCTAGAGCAAGTAAAAATTCAATAACAGGAAGAATCTTCCTGTTGGTGGTCATGAAAAACGTTTGTGTTCCTATTTTTTCTTTTTCGATTCAGTTAATTATGTGCATCTACCATAAGAGTTTTGGTTTTCTAGTTATTATTGTACATTCAAAATAACTTACAGCTCCCACATAAAGCCGATCAAACAAGTAGACACCTGCTACTTCTTCTTATATCACAATAAAAATTTTTCTAATGTAACAGAGGTAGTAACAAAAGTGTGAAACACAAATAAACAACCTAAAACCTAAACCTTAGCATCTCTGTCCAGGATGTGCTCAAAAAGTTGAATTGGTTTAGAAAGTTGAGAAGCAATTGAATTTTCAAACCTATAAATTCAATTTCACCATGTTGCGGATTCTGGACAAAAATACCTTGATCAGAGACTTTGACTGTGTATTGATCGACGACCAGACCTAGCAGATTTCAGCAGAACAAGTGAGACTTCTCGCAGATGTTTTATCGCAAAGAATTCAACGATGGAGAAATGGCAGAACTAAGTCATTGAGTATCTGTCTTCCAATTGTTCTGATTTAAGATTGACAGAAAAGCACTAAGCGATCATTAAACGGAAACTCTTAAAAAAAACATCATACAGTTTAAGAAAAAGTAACTAATAAAGGCAATGAGATTACTGTGCAGCGTCTAAATTCTTTTCTATTCTTATCTTATTTTTTTCAATAACATCCAATAGTTATCTGCCTTTCATTTAAAAGAAACAAAAGAAATTTTGCTCACCAACTATCTATATCGTCTTTTTACTTCTACGAAATTGCATGCCAGCTAGCTACTTAAAAGTGGTAACCACAGGGTCTGCCATTGTATCCAATACAGACTCGAACTCTCTTGTCTTGATTTCTTCTTGAAAAAACTTGTTTTATTTGCAGAAACACATTGTGCCCACTTTTCAAATTTACAGTAAGTAAATAAACAAATTGGTTCCTATGATTTTCAGTAAATCAAACAACTCAATGTTTGGTCCTATTGATTGAGCATTGTTCTAGTAAAGTATCTGCTATGTACTTTATTTAATAAAAAACACAATGTCAACGGATGGCATGAATTGATTAATGTTTGTTAAAGCGTGCACGCTCCTGCAAACAATGAATTATGGCTGAAAGTTAAGATTTCACTTTATCCTTCAAGGCAACATTTTTAGAACCGGATCAATTACGCTTTGATTTAGGTAAACCGAAAAAGATAATGATAGTGTGTGAGACAGAGGTGCAAACATATTTCGCAGACCTTTATATAAACGTGTTCTGCTTATTAAGATATTAAGTTTATGTATAAAAATAGTGGGTCGTCAGAAAATAACTGAATTATTAAAATAATAATTTTAAAACAGAGCTAATTTTTTTCAGGAGCATTTTTAAAGAGCAGTATTTTAAGTTGTAGTGATAAATAAGTTTTTCTATGTTTAGGATGCAATAAATCATTCTTATTTAAATATAACCTAAAAAATTGATATACAATTGATATAATGTGGTTCACCATCTTTCCCTGCGATTTGGGATAGATGGCAAACGCTACTACAGGATTGTTGGTGGATCTAAACGATTTTAACGTGATATATATTTGCTACAGCTGATTATGCCAAAATTCTATAGAAAAAAAGTTAATAATACTTGGGCTGAATGGACAGAAAGAGAAATTCCGAAATAAGTGTGACAAACCTGGGTATGTAGTGGCGGCGAAAGGTTCCAAAACAGTTTTCATTATCTCTTGCTGTAATGGGGAGGGTGACTTTCTCTCGCGGCTTGTGTAATAAAAAGAAATAAAAAACCGGAACATAAAGATGGTAGGCCACTTGGTTTGGTTATATTTATGTCACAGAAATCTCCATATGTCACAACTGATATTTTTAATTTGTGGTTGAAAAATCACTTCGTGCCTCGAAAGGCTCAAGCAATAGTACTTTCAATTTTAGATAGCCACAGTTCACGCCGCAGTTTCGTCGAAACGTTAGAATTTGCCGAAAATATAATAAGTACAGTTTTATTGTGCTTGCCAAGATAAAACGGTTTCTAAATGATTAAGAGCATATTACTACAATGGCGCTATACTTACATGCAAATAAAGCCAACAAGAAAAATTAATAGACTTAATCTTGATGGTTTTCTGTCTGACGCGTGGGCAAAAGCAGCTACAGTGTCTAATGGAACTGTAGGATGTTGGTCCGCAAGAATAATTTTGTTTAACTCCAAAGCTGTTTCGAATTATGCGTATGTTCAAGTTGCACAAAATGAAATGGAAAGAACTTACAAAAGAGAAGAAAATAACAATCATGTGATCAACATACTACACGAACTTCTCAACTAGAATGCTCACATCCTAATCCAACTAAAATTCTTGAGATATCTGTCATTACCAGTCAAGTTGAAATATCACGCGGAAAGCTTTTAGGCGAAATATCTCTTGTCTCTTCTCCTACTTCAGGTGTTTACAAAGCACGTAAACAAACACTTAGCTTCTTTCCTAAATACGGAAGACCTCTATTCTCTTCTTAAAAGTGATAAAAGCAAAGAAATAAAGATAATCACAAGGAGTTTCACAAAATAAAAGCATAAAGAAAAGCAAATCAAAACTAGAGGACGAAGAGGGAGTAAACAGATGACAATGAAGGACGTTGTGTCGGTTGCGAAAAAGAGTATAACGCTACAAGAAAACAAGTGGACTGGATACATTGCATAATGTGTAAGCGCTGGCTTCATGAAGGTTGTAAGAAATATGTGCTTGTTTGTGACATGTATGGTTGACTGAAAGCTAAAAAATAAAAAAAATGTAACAATAATATGCTGCTGAATGCGTTTCTCCCAAAATACATTCACCATCTCACTCATATAAGTGTGGTGAATCAAAAATTTGAATTTTTAATTTGTGTCTAATTTTTGCATTCTTCTACTTTTTGGCCTAAGGTTCTAAGGTTGACATCCAACAAAGAATTGGTTTAGATGAACCTTAATAAAAAGTTTTGAGAGATTTGAATTTTTATTCCTACGAAGGAAATTTATAGACTTGAATAATATTATTTTATTACTATCCTGTGTCTTGACGCCACACTTGTAAAAATTAATAATAAATATTGTGCGAGTTTCTTTTATACAAAACTTTAAATTCCAGTCCTCTACTTTGCTTAATGCCTACAAAAGAAAATCTCCAAAGAACGTATATCTTACTTAGCATCATTCTCTTTTCTACAACATCAAAGCAACGTGTCCAGCCTTTTTCTCGTAAGTTACAAATTCAACACGTATAAAGAGAAAGTGTTGTCCGGACATATCATAAATTAAGAAATAGTAACTGCATTTGAAAACGTTCACACTACATTTGACATGTTCTAAAAAAAGGGAGTAGGTAATATATTTTATACAAAATCGTTTGACCTTTTTAGTTTTTAGTGGTAGTCCATAACCCGAATTCTTTACGACGTCGACAGCAACTTTTATGCTGTACCCTTTTCAGTTATCTTAGTGATCAAACAATTATTGTAATGATGCCTTTTATTCTTCTAAGTAATTTTATCGATATTTTAAAATGTATAAGTTTAAATTTTCAGAAACGAATTAAGTTGCTTTTCCTATTTAATCTCTTGTAAATACACAGCAGTGAAAAGCCCTTTTAGTATTGTGGTAATTAGAATAATTAACAGAAATCTAGGCCTCTAGAGGGAAAGCAATGTGACCGACGCGACGACGTGAAGAAAAACAGTTGTAAAATTATACTATCTTTGTAGAATTTGCAAAGGAATTTAAAAAAATTATAATAAAAGTTAAATTCTAGAATATCAGTTATGTCATACACATTTTATACTGAAAACTCTCTGCAGTTAAAGAAACTGTAAATTCGTAACGTGACATTATGTATAAAGAGTTTATTACAAGACAACTCTCCATAAAACGACAAATTAGCTCCATAAAGTGACTATCAAAGAGTAAATAATGAAAAAAAGACAATAAATTCAAAAGGAACAGCTCATTAATTTTGTAGTATCGTCTTGAGAAATGCACGCTACTAGTGTAATGTACTAAATAAATATTATCTTCAAGTACACAATTTTTTAAAGAATTATCTAGGGACTGGCAAATGTCACATCCGGATGTACACGTGTTTAGAAGACTGGGAAAAAAAACAGTGATGTGTTTTTTAAATTATGCAAAGTGTCCCAAAATAAATGGAAGTATTCATACAACAGATTCTGTTACATTTATGAATTTTCGTACTGGAATGTTTTTTTTTACCTCTAGCAACGATAAAATCCCATACGGTAAGATTTTTTATAACAAAACATGCAAAATTTATCTCTGTATTAAAATAATAAACTTCTATAAAATAATATCGTAATCTTCAAAACATGAAATCTTGTAATGTCTATAGCAACCTTCAGCATTAATGAAAATTGCAATTATCCTTTTTAAACTAGAATGTATTCTATTGGGATAAACCTAATATATTTATATAAAATAATAATTATTAGCCTTTATAAAATTTCTAAGTCCGACCCTGAAGCTAATAATAAAAGCATCTTTTGTACTTTAGTTGCTCCTGTTTAAAATGATGTGAATATAATCTCATTCTTTTATTGCATTTATTTTCAAGCTCTTAATTAAGGTTCTTTTACCTAAGCATAAAACTCATTCCAACTTCTAGTCGCTTTATGCAGTGATGTCTCTTTAAAATCGTTATCTTTTACTATTAATGTGATTTTGCATAAAAAATTTTAAGTTGTGTAGCCAAATCCTGGCTCTTATTCTATTGAAAGCTTTGGGGCGGGCTGGAGGCACAAAAAGGTGCATAAGAGAGTATTCAATAAAACATATCCAGTTGTAAATTAACAACCATTTGAAATATTTATTCAATAGGAAATAATATGCCATCAAGAAATAATCCAATCTGTGTAACATATAAAGTGAGAAACTTATGTCGAGTCGGTAATTTATTTATTTTTTGTATTTGTCACAGTGACAATCTACAAGTAATTGTATAGTAAAACAGTTCCAATTAAGCTTAATACAAGTTAAGATTTAACAAAATTATAAAGGCAACAATTTATTAATTGAATTAATTATTTTGATATTTAAATATTCACAGATTTTAAGGTCCTTTTCAAATAAAATTCTTGTTATTTTCTTGAGTTTCTTTATGAAAAGAACAATAAAAATTTCTATAAAATCAATTTATAACATTGAATATACCAAGAGTAATGTAAATTAAATTGTATAAAAAAAATGTTAAAAATATTTATAGCCCAATGATGAGAAACCACTTAAGTACAATATAGTGGATTTTACAATTTTCCGACCGCAATGTGGTTTCCTGGTCCTAAAATTTGCTAGTAATTCAAGCTTTGTTTTGAGCTTAGTCTGATGTTTAAGCTTGTGCTCGTCATTATGAACAGTTTAGTTCCTTTTCTTCAACAGTTTAGTGTAAAGTATAACGTTCATCTAATTTTAATTTAATTTTGTAGAAATATATGATATTACAGGGCCGAACCCATTCCTGTTTTTCCATGGGAAACCAAAAAACCTTTTAGTTCGACCCCGCTCGTCTCTAGCCTCAGAACAAACCTGCTAATATTTTTATTATCATGCTAGCCACATACCCTGTCATTTTGCAGATGTTCAGATAGCTCAGCTGTATTCAAAACTGTGGTTTTCAAAGTTTCGTTGGGGTTAGTTTTAATATACTAAGTTTTATTATAGCAGGTTATAACGCATAGTGTGATTCACAAGTTCCATTTTGCCTATGTTTTGCCTGACTTCACCAAAAATTATGATCGAGGTGTAATTCGATTTGGAATGGCATTTAGAAACTTTTCGAACATTTCGAAGTCCCGCGCAAAAAGATTACAAAAGTTATAAACAAATTTGTAAAAAAAAGGAGTTTTATCTTTTGCAAATATCTCGGAGAATATTGCAACTATCCAAAATCAAAAAAAAGAATCTTAAAGAGCAGGCAATTTCCTACAAAAAAGTCTTAACTCCCGGAATTGTACCACCAATATTTATAATTTTAATTTAGAGGTGAAAATAGGGCTAAAAACGCGTGATCTGGCCGCCGTCCGCGCCGCTTAATTTGCTCTCTTTAACAAAAAAATTTTTTTTACCTATTAAATATAAATATTCAGGTATCATTGGGATACATGAATGAACAATAATCCATTGGAAAAAAAATTTTCTCGCAATTATTGGTTATGCTTTTGTTAACTAAATAAATTTTACCAATTTTTGATTGTTTATAAAAAAGTGGAGATTTACAATCTTTTTATTTTTCCAACGGGGATCTGTTCTGTAGCCTTTGGAGAATAAGTTCAAGAAGTGAAAAAAATCTCAGGTTTTTAGTTTAAAAGATATCATGGTTTTTATGCAAATTCGCAATTGGTAAAATTTCTTTAGTCAACAAAAGCATAACTAATACACAAAAAATTTAGAAAAATCAAATAATTCAAGTAATTAAATAGGCGCAAAAATTTAATAATAATACAATTCAAAACGTAAGTAAAAATATTTAGCAGACAAAAAAACTTGAGAATCGTTGCTTAAGAATGCAAAAAAAGTCTTATTACAAGATTTCAATCTTTGACGATACAGCGCTGTATTACAGGAACGAGAATAAATTCGAAACTATCCATCTCAACCCGATGCTTTTCTAAGTTTTAAATTTTAGAAACAATACAAAAATCTTAAATATTAAATCATAACAAAAAAAAAATGTTTATTAGAAGGCATCATAGTGAATCAGATGAACAGTAATTTTTAAGAACTTGTAAGTACATTTTAAAAATTCTATATTTAATCAATCATTTAAAGTCAAACATGACGGCCAGCTTCTCAAGCAAATTTTCTTCACAAGTTGAGTGTCAAGTCCTAGATCAGTTGAGCACTATTTACAGAACCATATGCTTAGATAAGGAGTAGAACCAAACAGCCTACCCTCATGGTACCCTCACATATCTCCATCCCAAAAAAATTTTTCCTTGATACGGAAAGGCAAATCTTTCAGGTAAATCAAAAGGCTAATAAAAAATAATTCCCAAAGATCAAGGCAAAACCACTTACCCTCGCTTGTCTGAGGCTTGTCACAAAACTCTAACAAAAAATCCAAACCCCCTGGG
>VTPC01005540.1:21103-40862 GCA_011009095.1 Ignelater luminosus | reverse complement strand
CAAAGTGTCCCAAAATAAATGGAAGTATTCATACAACAGATTCTGTTCCATTTATGAATTTTCGTACTGGAATGTTTTTTTATGCAAAATTTATCTCTGTATTAAAATAATAAACTTCTATAAAATAATATCGCAATCTTCAAAACATGAAATCTTCTAATGTCTATAGCAACCTTCAGCATTAATGAAAATTGCAATTATCCTTTTTAAACTAGAATGTATTCTATTGGGATAAACCTAATATATTTATATAAAATAATTATTATTAGCCTTTATAAAATTTCTAAGTCCGACCCTGAAGCTAATAATAGAAGCATCTTTTGTACTTTAGTTGCTCCTGTTTAAAATTATGTAAATATAATCTCATTCTTTTATTGCATTTATTCTCAAGCTCTTAATTAAGGTTCTTTTACCTAAGCATAAAACTCATTCTAACTTCTAGTTGCTTTATGCAGTGACGTCTCTTTAAATTCGTTATCTTTTACTATTAATGTGATTTTGCATAAAAATTTTTAAGTTGTGTAGCCAAATCCTGGCTCTTATTCTATTGAAAGCTTTGGGGCGGGCTAGAGGCACAAAAAGGTACATTAGAAAGTATACAATAAAACATATCCAGTTGTAAATTAACAACCATTTGAAATATTTATTCAATAGCAAATAATATGCCATCAAGAAATAATCCAATCCGTGTAACCTATAAAGTGAGAAACTTATGTCGCGTCGGTAATTTATTTATTTTTTGTATTTGTCACAGTGACAATCTACAAGTAATTGTATAGTAAAACAGTTCCAATTAAGCTTAATACAAGTTAAGATTTAACAAAATTATAAAGGCAACAATTTATTAATTGAATTAATTATTTTGATATTTAAATATTCACAGATTTTAAGGTCCCTTTTAAATAAAATTCTTGCTATTTTTTGAGCTTCTTTATGAAAAAAACAATAAAAATTTCTATAAAATCGATTTATAACAGAATGTACCAAGAGAAATGTAAATTAAATTGTATAAAAAAAATGTTACAAATATTTATAGCCCAATGATGAGAAACCAGTTAAGTACAACATAGTGGATTTTACAATTTTCCGACCGCCGTGTGGTTTCCTGGTCCTAAAATTCGCTAGTAATTCAAGCTTTGTTTTGAGCTTAGTCTGATGTTTAAGCTTGTGCTCGTCATTATGAACAGTTTAGTTCCGTTTCTTCAACAGTTTAGTGTATAGTATAACGTCCGTCTAATTGTAACTTAATTTTGTAGAAATATATATTACAGGGCCGAACCCATTCCTGTTTTTCCATGGGAAACCAAAAAACCTTTTAGTTCGACCCCGCTCGTCTCTAGCCTCAGAACAAACCTGCTAATATTTTTATTATCATGCTAGCCACATACCCTGTCATTTTGCAGATGTTCAGATAGATCAGCTGTATTCAAAACTGTGGTTTTCAAAGTTTCGTTGGGGTTAGTTTTAATATACTAAGTTTTATTATAGCAGGTTATAACGTATAGTGTGATTCACAAGTTCCATTTTGCCTATGTTTTGCCTGACTTCACCAAAAATTATGATCGAGGTGTAATTCGATTCGGAATGGCATTTAGAAACTTTTCGAACATTTCGAAGTCCCGCGCAAAAATATTGCAAAAGTTATAAACAAAATTGTAAAAAAAAGGAGTTTTATCTTTTGCAAATATCTCGGAGAATATTGCAACTATTTGAAATAAAAAAAAAAAGAATCTTAAAGATTTCCCACAAAAAAGTCTTAACTCCCAAAATTGTACCACCAATATTTATAATTTTAATTTAGAGGTGAAAATAGAGCTAAAAACGCGTGATCGGGCCGCCGTCCGCGCCGCTTAATTTGCTCTCTTTAACAAAAAAATAAATAAAATATAAATATTCAGGTATCATTGGGATACATAAATGAACAATAATCCATCGGAAAAAAAATTTTTCTCACAATTTTTTTATTAGTTATGCTTTTGTTAACTAAATAAATTTTACCAATTTTTGATTGTTTATAAAAAAGTGGAGATTGACAATTTCTTAATTTTTTCAACGGGGATGTGTTCTGAAGCCTTTGGAGAATAAGTTCAAGAAGTGAAAAAAATCTCAGGTTTTTAGTTTAAAAGATGTCATGGTTTTTATGTAAATTCGCAATTGGTAAAATTTCTTTAGTTAGCAAAAGCATAACTAATAAACAAAAAATTTAGAAAAATCAAATAATTTAAGTAATTAAATAGCAGCAAAAATTTAATAATAATACAGAACAATAATTTAAAAAAAATTCAAAACGTAAGTAAAAATATTTAGCAAACAAAAAAACTTGAGAATCGTTGCTTAAGAATGCAAAAAAAGTCTTATCACAAGATTTCAATCTCTGACGATACAGCGCTGTATTACAGGAACGAGAATAAATTCGAAACTATCCATCTCAACCCGATGCTTTCCTAAGTTTTAAATTTTAGAAACAATACAAAAATCTTAAATATTAGATCATAACTGGTTTTAACAAAAAAAAATGTTTATTAGAATGCATCATAGTAAATCAGATGAACAGTAATTTTTAAGAACTTGTTAGTACATTTTAAAAATTCTATATTTAATTAATCATTTAAAGTCAAACATGACGGCCAGCTTCTCAAGCAAATTTTTTTCACAAGTTGAGTGTCAAGTCCTAGATCAGTTGAGCACTATTTACAAAACCATATGCCTAAATAAGGAGTAGAACCAAACAGCCTACCCTCATGGTTGATTAGATAGACCTGAAGTCACATATCTCCATCCCAAAAAAATTTTTCCTTGATACGGAAAGGCAAATCTTCCAGGTAAACCAAAAAGCTAATAAAAAATAATTCCTAAAGATCAAGGCAAAACCACTTACCCTCGCTTATCTGAGGCTTGTCACAAAACTCTAACAAAAAATCCAAACCCCCTGGGCACACAATTTACCAACAAGCTGTTGTGTGGTGTCTTCCACTCTACTCAACTGACCCAGCTCGAAATGAGTTCGAGTTCCCCGGCAAGCGTACCTTATCCAATCAGAAGAGTTTCGAATTCCAAAGATATTTTTAATGTTCGAAGACAGAATTCAGAACGAAAATTTCTGTTTACATATAATCAAATAGACCAGGTATCAGTAAGAAACTGAAAGAAATCATAATTTCCAAACACCCAAACAAAGACGTAATTGAAGCGATCATTATTAAAAGGGGTTATGTGCAAAATTTCAAATTGCTGTACAACATTTGTTAATTCTTTTCTTTTTTTTTAAAGAGAGCGGTAAAATCAATTTGTAGAAAAATCAGGAGAAAACTGTCATTACTAAAGTCATAAAAAATTTCCTTTTCTTCTTGTTAGGCAGTTTTATTAACTATACCAACAATTTGATTTTTGTAACATATCCCCTTTTAACAATGACCGCTTCAATTGTAAATTACAATTAGAAATAAAAATATCCAAATGAGCTGATACAGAAGTCCTAATTTTAATTCATTTTGGCTAAACCAAATAAACAGACGATCAATGTTGCACGGGTTACGTTTAAGAGAAATGAACAAAATAAGAAACTAACATATAGCCGTTACATCTCGTAACCTATTGAAGTATCACATGTAAAGATGCACAGAAAATAAAATTAATCAAAATTAAAGAAGGAAATCTTAGACTACAAATTAAATAATTGCAATAAAGTGACAAAGCCTTATCAAAATTGACGTTTAAATAAATTTAATCAGAAATACAGCAACAGCTGCAACAGTTTAAAATATTGCAATAATAACAATAAAATGAAAATGTTGGAAAGAAATTATATTTTGTGTCCTGCTTGCTATAATAAACAAAATTGTAGGATTCGCCATTCCTAATACTGACCTCAATAAATAAGAAGCTACTAAAAAAGCAATCAATTGTCAGTGTGAACTCACAACAAATACCGCAACAAGAGAGAACTACAAAAAAATATAAGATCACACCGAGAGCACAGACTAAATAAAACACAGGTAACGGAAACAAGAAGTGAACGTTGTAAGGTATCACTACATATTTATAAATCTTTTTGTTAGATTGTATTCAATTCCTAATTACCTGATTTTTTCAGTGACAGTCGAGGTTAGAGACGCTTTGAAACAACAGTTTATTAGCAGCTTGATCTTGCAACAAATAAGCAATTCGTGATCCTGAATTCAAGGTACGAGGTAACCTACAAATGTAACTACTTGCCTAATAGAGCAAAATTTGAACGCGATAATGCAAGCTGTATTAACACTAATTACACAAATTGGATCAACAAAGTTGATTTAATCCAGATATGGTACTCTGAACGACCATTAACAACATCCATTCAAAACAGTTCTTACAGCAAGTGCTGAAAAACAAAAGAACTGTCCTATTCCACACTGGAAATAGCTCGAAAATAGCTGAGAATACTATAATGAAAAACAGCGACAGCTGTTTTTTTTATTTTTTCAGGTCCACAATTGCCCAATTCCCACTATGGTAAAGCACAAACTTTATTTTTCGAAATAGCCATACTTAAGTGACTTTTATGAGCCATGGTTTAAAGTTTTCTCACTTCCTATACGCCAAAACTGGCGTTCATGTTGATGATGTTCAATCTGAATTTTGAAACCTTGATGAAATGATTCAAAGAAACATCTTACTAATACTTAATGAAATGGACACAATCATGTTGCGTAAAAGTTAATGGGTGTGGATTCTCATCTGAGGTGTTAATTGGGCTTTTGCCACACTGTGTTGCGATATTTTGTTGAGGCGCGACGTTTCGGAAGCTGACTCTGCTTACCTCCTCAGACGTTCGCCCTTAGAAGAACGGTTTGATTTATATTACTTTGCATTTTCAATTTCCTTTATTCCGTAAATCTTCGACCTAACCGGAGCTCGTACCAGGGACAATAATCGATAATTTGATTACTACGCTGGGTACTTGAACCACTGAGCTACAGGAATATCATAAGATTATAACAAAACATTGACATCCATTTTGCACCACTCAACAGTGGTTCAAGCACCCAGCGTAGCAATCAACTTAGCAATTATGTTAGGTTAGCCGCTTACTTTGAAATGAACTATACACGTAGAAGGGTGTAGAATGCAAAATGGATGTCAATGTTTTGTTACAATCTTATGATATCCCGGTAGTTCAGTGGTTCACGCATACAGCGTAGTAATCAAATTAGCAATTATTGTCCCCGGTGAGGTCTAAGATTTACGAAAAAGAGTAAACTGAAAATGCAAAATAACAGTAAACCAAACCGTCTTTCTCAGGGCGAACGCCTGAGGACGAAGGCAAAGTCAGCTTCCGAAACGTGAGCCTCAACAAAATATTGCAACAGTGTGGCAAAAGCCCAATTAACACCTCAAATGATAAATTATGTTATTCATTACTGCCAAAGAAAAAGCTGAAGAAAAAATAGCAAACAAACTAGACAGAGACGTATTAACATACTAACAGAGTTGTTATCAGCAGCTTCTTATTCTGGGTAATTTCAGTGCTTTTTAATAGAGTAACAGCAAGTGGTTTAGCTTTATAAACAGGCGTAGAAAGGTTTGCAATTGAAATACAAAAGATACAAGAAACCTCCATTTAAACTTTTCACTACATATTTTTGCTGAGGTTAGATATTGTGCAGGTACATCGAGAGTTATCTAGAAGTTGTTTGGTAAGGTATCCAAAAGCAAAGCGTGTTCTATTTTGTCATGAAGAACTGTGGGTCATTAAAATAACTGGAAAGTTCTATTTAGAGACTCTAGTGAGTAGAATGTCTTGAAAATGCACATTGAAAACAGATCAGTAATCTCAAGGCATGTTTGGAGTTCGGGGTATAGCACGAGTCTTAAAAGATAAGATGGACTGTTAGGCAAGATTTTCATTTTAAGGTGCCGTGAACCTTACTCTTTGGCAGTAGTTTAGATCTCGCATCGTCGGTTTGGAGTCAGCAGAAAGCACTTTTTTATTTCTATTTTGAACTAAATCTTAGAAGAGTCGTGATTACGCAAAATATTTAAAAATCATTTACTTTTGTTTCTGGACCGCATCAGTTCAATGGTGTATTTAAAAAAAAACAGCAGTAACCATTGTATAGTTTCTTTAGTCAGGATTGGTATCTTTTAAGAACTGTGTGGTGGATAACGGAAGCTATGTCATAAGTACTCCAGCTGCATCATGTTAAATGGCTCACTTGTATATTGTCGCCATTCGTTAGAATAACGGAAAGAATTTCTTTGATATAAACTTTGGAGTTTTTATGTGCAGCTTGAAAATAATTTGAAGGAGTAAAAGCATTACAAAAGTATTTGCTTCAGAAACGCAGAATAATGCAACGGTTTTGAACGTACAAGTCTTGAAAGACTTTAATTATAAAATTACTTACTCAGAGATTTCTAAAATATTTTAATAAATTTATTGATTGGTATGGAACAAGGCAGAGTTTAAAATTCTGTCTACGCGCAGCTGTAAGAAGTATTAAATATTAATAGGTTAAGTTAAATTATTACGTTTAATAAGTTTGAAAGTTTCGTTAAGTATCAAACTTATGTCTACCAAGGTACTCTATAGAGTTATAAAAAATGTATGCACTTACTAACAGATAGAAGATAATAAATTATAAACTTCGCCACTAGCCCGAGAAAAATCTTCTTACGTAGGCTTCATGGTTACTTGCAAGTTACATTTCAGCACCTTATTATTTCAGTATTTTTGCAACGGATGCAGCAGTCAAAAGTTGGCAACTTTTCTTGCAAATGTCTGAAATAGTTGTACAGTTACATGTACAGTTATTTATTCTTCGTATTTTCAGGATATTTTCTCAATGCATTTTTCTGATAGTTTTATTATCTGGATAGCCTTATATCTAAGTGAGGAGCAGAATAGCAAGTAGCGTAACTTATACTTTTAATCTTTTCTGTTCTGTAATTCGTTTTTCGTTTTACTGTTCATAAACTGCATTAGATTACTTATAGTACAACCTTCTAAAGCTTTTAGCAAATTCTATACTCGAATAAGCATTAATAAAATGGAAACTTTCCAGACACTTTAAGAACCCTTAGGTTAAATTTTACTTTCCTTTCAAGTTATAATGTGTACAGAAAGATTTTTTCTTTTCTTTTTTGTAATTTATCTTTTTGCATTTTTACCAAAATAAATTTACAAAAATATATTTAAACATGAAAAAATATCCAATTTCATTATCTTCAACATACCACAGAAGATTTTCGAAAATTACAATTCTTTGTTGATTCTAATATCTTAGAAAAGTTTATTTCCAGTAATAAAATGTTTTGAGTATACAAAGGTATAAATGTAATATGATTATCTTACAAACAATGCTGACTCTTATAGGCTTGAAATTTTATGTAGAGGAAAATTCAGTATAAATTACTTGCTTATATTGCCCAGCTGTATAATTTCATACGGCTTCTATTCAATTTATTCAACAAAACGTGTACCTACGTTATATTTTAATACGTTCTTTTTTGATTTGCTTTTAGTTAGACTTAAAAACATGTTTTCAGCAGAAAATAACAGCATTTGATTTTACTTCAGTGGTTTTGTGCAGGACAGCCCAAATTTAATGTAAATATAGGGTATCTCCGAAACATGAATAGCTAGCAGCGAATTTACTTTTTCGTGTGAAGTTCAATGTTGAGTTTGATACCTAAATCGCTTTGTTTTCGAATTATAAACAGAGCAATTACATTTTATTCTGCATTACGCTGCACAAAAACAGCTCAAGGAAATTTTGAATCAACAAACTTTTATTTATATGTAACTCAAAAATAAAATGTATCAAAATTGTATTTGTTATACTGTCCTTAACAATCAAAACAGAGCAGCAACCAAACTTTAGTAAGTTACTTGTAGCTATTCTGATTTAGAGATGGTTGTACCTACTCCGATTCGTTGAATTTCACTTTATCTAACGTCATTTCTTCCAACACTAGTAAATCTTATGATCTGCTTTGTCTAAATTGAGTTCGTCTAAAATTTATTTGTCATCTACCAGTTCTACCAATACTGTGCACACTACAAGTACTATAATACCACCTTGTTTAATTCCATTTTGCTATTATTATTAGTGAAAACCAATATTAAGAAAAGCAGCTAGCTTAAAATTAGTGAAAGTAAATTGTTAGACAAAAAAGAGCTAAACAAACTGGCAGACAAAGCAAGATAGACAAACCTGGTGAATCTCAACTCAGACCGCAGTTTAGCATTTTTTTATTGTAAAGGTCGATATTGAAGATTAACTACAGAACTGACAAAAGTAAGTTGTTAGACAAAATGAAATTATAGATCAAATGACATTCTGTGAAACGAGATTAGATGACACAGGTAGTTGCTTTTCTAGGTTTTACATTGAATTAAGCCACCCTGGGCATCATCTAGGACGAGGTAGACTGTATTACAATAATTGTTTACGGTTCAATTACAGTCCACTGCATTATAATAATAATAGTATCCTTGAAAAGCTATTGAGTTACTGGTCCGCCCAGTTTAGTCCTTGTAAAACCTAAGACAAAACGACTTTAAAACTCGACTATCATATTACAGTTTATAAGGAATGAGAATAAAGTGACAAAACAGGTAACTATACATGAGTGTATAAGCGTATGTGTCACCAGTTTAAGAATTTTTATAGTAAAAGAAACCTTGGCAACCACGAACAAACTCTGTCTCTGACATCTTTAATTAATACCTAGCATTAAATAAGTAGAATTCTTTTGGTGATGCAACATGGCTTTTTCTAGAAATTCTAAGTCAGGTAGTGCTTGTTAAACGCATGTTGATTACCGTCGTGCAATTGTACAACTCAGGCAAGCATTTAAGGGCCATATCGAACTGTCCCTGTAGTTTTGATAGGAATGTGCAGTAGGGATTTAATGCTGGATTAGTCGCAACTCAGAACGTCTGACACGAAAGATGGCTAAAGTAGTCGGCATTAACGAAAGGAGTTCCCGTACCATCTTGTGCTGTAGATGGAGATTCAGAGGAAAGATCACGGGTGGTTTTCAACAACGAGACAAAAGCAAGAAAATTAAGAAGAGTACGTCAGTTGCTGCGTTTGTCCGCTGGTAGTTGTTTTCAGAATTTGCTTTTTATAGACAAAACGATTTTTTGTAACAACTTTAAAAAAAGTTATTTCTAATTAAAAGGTTACTCACCTTAGTAAACTCACATTACTTACTTAACTAAATTCAATCCGGCTAATAACTCATCTCAGTTTGGATCGTGGGTGTCAGATAGTCTTATAGCAAATTAGAGATATTATATATCAATGATAAACCACAGGTCTGCCCAAATGATTCTAACTTGAATATCTAAAACCGATAAATGCCATCATACAGCGTTGAGCGCCAGAGGCTTTGTTTAAAGTGGGACAAAGTCTCAAAACCCAAGCAGACTCGGTGTTCACCAACAAACACAAAAAAACAACAAAATTCAACTTTATCAATAGATTTTATTGCAAGTTTAAAACAAAACCAAACAAAACAAACAAGTAAATCGGATAACTGGTAAAAAACCTGTTAAGTTTTATATCAATCAGTTAGTTAAAACAACTGGTAATTAACCTTCTACATTTTGTTATTATCAAATGATAATTCAAAGTGACGTCACCTTGGTTCAACTAAACTAACCCTTAAGTATAATAATACAAGAACAAAACTAATATAAAAATTAATTATCATCGAACAAATAATTTATTGCCAATATCAAAATAAAGTTAATTGTGGATCAATCATTATTCCACTGTATCAAATATGATTCTTAATAAACAGTCTGTTATTTATTATTAATATATTAATGACAACAATAGGTGTCAACAAATTTTCTTGCTAATAACCAAATACTAGATGTCACCGATAACCAGGTGCAATTAAAAATAGTCTTTTACTTTAAACAAATGTTAAAAATAGCAATCAAGAAACACAATTCAACTCACGGATATCCTCTTGCTAATTCACTATTCACAAGAATATACGTTCAATGATGATGGTTATAGTGGCTTTATTAATCCATTGCCATGGTACACCACATTTGTATAAACTAGTGAAGTTATAAACGATACTCTCCTTTAAATTTTGCGACCCAGATTAATAGAATATTCAAATTATCTTAGGTTTCTAATAATAGATGTCAGGATTTTCACTTGAAGCAAATTCGAAAACCATTAGTGGTTTTCTTTCAAAGATCCACCTGTATAACGGATGCATTTGGGAAACCATTCAATAATCTCGGTTTTTTCAGGCCATAAACAACCATGACAAAATTGAAAGGCGCAAATAACAATTCACAGTGCTCGAAGAAACTCACTAACACAATATTGATTTAGACTCCGCTGAAGAAATCTTCTAATTCCGATTGCAAAACTATTACCACCACCCATCCGCAAAATTTCAAAATATGAAATGACTAAAACTATACAAATGAAACTGGAGAGAAAATCAATGATCTAGGATTGATATTTTGCTTTTTTAAATTAAATTAGAATTTCTAAAGAATTATCAAACACAAAGTTTTTATGCGAGAAAATAACAATTATTTAAAAAAATTTAAAATCGATTTCATTCAAGGGTACTTCATTCGGGAAATCCCCGAGAACAACAAAATTTCGCACTTTCTTACCAAAGATGATTTTAAATAAGAAAAACATATCAATATAAAATTCTTAATTCAATCTAATCAATAAACAAACCAAATTTTGAATTCAACAGTAAATTAAGGAAATTAACTTAAATAAGTTGAGGATATGCGTCCACATTATTTTATGACACTCTCGTACTAACTTAGAATAATGAGATCTTGGCGGGATTTTAAGAAATTTGAATAATTTTATGGCGACGAGTAACAAACCGTTACATTTTACCATTAACATACATAAGAATTTTGGAATCATCTGCAACTAATCAGAAGATTTAACAGTCGCCGTTTACTGTCATGATCTCAGCGGGTATCGTCACAACATGTTAAATATCACTTATTGTTATTGAGCAAAATGTGAATATCAAATAAGCCTGCTACGAACAGGTTGTTATTTAGAATGTATTGAAGCCATGAGCATTAAATTGCATCATCGTTATAAGCTGCAGCAAGATTAGGTGCCGATATATTCCGACTGACCAGGTGGGATAAAGAGCTGCTTCTGAGTTTTTGGGATCAAGATGTTTGACCTTGAAACTCGATCGATTTAAATCCCATAGACTCTTATGTTTTATCCGTTCTTGGGCCAAAAATTTCAATTGTTTGTTTCAATTTCGTAATGGAACTTCTTAAAGTTATATAATTAGATATCTTCAATAGCTACATTTTAAAGCTTTAAACCTAGAAGAGTAAATCCCAAACATTTATTGTAATGTTCTACTTCTGTGCTGATAAAGAAAGTTAGCAAATTCGTGATAAGATTCTCAAATGTACGTAGCGGGTTGAAATAGTAAAGTATTTTAAAAACGTTCGAGAACTTCATCGGCACCATGCGCCATGCGCTTCTTTAATGAGGATTTAATTAATTGACTTTGCTAATAGTAGAAACTTCTTGGAGATGATTTTAAAGAAATTGTTGCTCAATGGTCTAATTTTATTACGTAACCCTCACAACTAACTAACGATTTTCCCATCAACTTTGTTTTATTTTTTAAATTGACTAAATTCTCTTACACTATTTTCTTGCTAGAATTCCTTCTAAGCAATATAAGTAGTACCCAAGTCTAAGAAAACAAAAACATTTTCCATCATCTAAATCTTTCTGGATATTTTTCAAAGCGGTTATGTCGAAAGTAACAAAGATTTCTACATAAGCAGTCTTATAGCACAAAATGCTCAATTTCTATCATAGCGTTTTTGTAGAGAGCTTTTTTAAATTCACAGTGAGTGTCATCTAGAATTAATTTTCATTAATGGATCAATTCTAATTATAGTTTTTTTCATCATTGTTTTCTGTACAACGCCCATTATTTTATAGATAAGTTAAAGTCACTGCGCATAATTTACAAAATTCTATGAAACTCTAATGCTAAGAAAAACAAGGTTACTCAGAAAAAGGCACACTGCAGATTCTGTTGTGACCCGATTAGTGGACCTAATAATAAAATTTCAAACTAAAAGCCTGATGTCAGAAAATTGCGTAGCGTGAATTTTTGTAAAGAAGATGTTAAGCATTAGATTGTTGAGTTAAAACGCCATTTCGTAACAAAAAATTAACGTTAACTGCTTGGAGAAAGATAATATAATCTTGAAGTTTTGCAAACTATTTTCCTGTGCGTACGGACTAGAATAGTGAAAGGCTTAGAAGTTTTGCTGCCGATTTCTTAATATTTCATGATAAATACTGTTTTCGTGAAGAGCTGCAGTGTTTTTGTCAACAACCTCCTTATCTCGGCCTAAGGCAGCCGATTAGCTTAGCAGGGTTGTTAGTTAGAAATTTAGAGAAAACGACTTTCTACAGGTCAGTCAACTAGACTAATTAGTAGTATGAAAATTTTGTACTACTATGTGTTTTTTTCTTTAGTAGCTTTAATTGCGGTGTTTTAGTTTATATATGTTAATTCATTTAAAGCTTCTCTTTGCCGCTTGCTTAAAATTGTATTCGAGTAAAATTTTGAATGAAATTGATGTTCTTATTGAAGGTCTTGGCTTACCTTCAACATAGTATTTATTGCATAACTAATTTTATTGTTGATAATAATTATTGTATTCTAATATTATATCATGTTGGCAAACTAACAATTTGTAGATATATCGATACTTTTTTAACAGTTTTTCCAGTTAGGTTAGTTATTGGGGGTATTCCTTAATTTGTTACATTTTAAATTATTGTATAGAAAACAACCCGATAAACAAATAACACGTTCTACTAAAAAGTTTAATACTAAAGACTTTTATAACAATGAATAATCTATTCAAGCGTTTTGTTGAAAATAAGTTGAGTAAAAAATAACCTTCACTGTAAACATCCACCAAAATACTGAAAAGGATTTTCTCTAATTCTACAAGTTAACCATTAATCTAACAAATAATGATGTTGGTAACAGCGAACTCTCAATATATGCTTGAGTTTGAAACTAAAGCACGATGGAGTTGTTTTCCATTTACAGAAAGCAACTTTATTATTACATCGTTGCAACAATTATAACTAGAATAAGTTAACCATAAAAAAAGTAATATTGTAACAAATGTAAATTCATTTACAACAACCGTGTTAGAACGCATATTATAAATTTAGATGTTTATAATAAGCTTGACTTGACAAACACTCAACGGAAGTAATGAAAATTTTATTAGTAAATGCGTGCACATAAACAAGCAAAAAGGATATTTCAAAAAAATAATCCTATCTGGAAAATAATTAAATTGTAGGTTGTTCATTAACAAACGTTTGCATAAAAACATAAATAGAACGAGACATGCCACTGTTCTATAAATAAAATTGTTCGAACCATAACCCATATTACAATTTAAATTTCTTGGCAGGAAAATTGTGCACGCGGTCTTTATGGCATATAGACACATACATTCAGTACAGCAAAAATGTGTCATAGATCTTTTTTTGATGTAAATGACCAGAAATCGCGCCGGCGACGAATATTTTAAGACGCCACCGCGATAGTTGGTAGTTTCGTTCGATGACGGTAAGAAAAGTCTGTAAACAGGAAATCGTTTACTTTTTGGATTTTTTCCAGTCTGAATTCTTCTAAGAATTAAACAGAATGACTACCAAGAATTTATTGTTTCTTATGCAATATATAAATTAAGAAAGGATTTTTTCCTTTTCTTTTTGTAACTT
This sequence comes from Ignelater luminosus, assembly GCA_011009095.1. Taxonomy (NCBI): domain Eukaryota; kingdom Metazoa; phylum Arthropoda; class Insecta; order Coleoptera; family Elateridae; genus Ignelater; species Ignelater luminosus. Next base: position 27,069 of record VTPC01005540.1, on the reverse strand, counting down.
TCAACTTGTTTTTTCCTTAATTCTATTTATCTTGCTTTTTATTAATATAACAAGCTTTATCTGGATCTAACCAACAAAAAAGTATCCAAAAGAAAATTAAAATGATGTTTACCAAATAACGTGGTCTTTGTTTTATTTTTGCTATGACTTGCAGAAACGTGGAACTTTAGGAATTAGTTGCTTTCATTTCTAAAATCATCTAGATATAGAAAGAAACTATCAATTAAACTATCAACTAAGGACTTAAATATTAATATTAAATATTTTACCAAATTAAACATTTCTATCTTTATTTACGAGACAAACTAATATAAAATTAAAAATTATAACTAGTACTACGATTTTCTGTTGGTTTTATAAATCATGATACTTAACACAATAAGGTTACTCGGTTCAGACAACTCCGTGCATTACAAATCGATATGACGTGCAACTGTATAAAGTGAATTCCAAAGAGGATAATTAGTAGAGTTAATATTTTATTAGAAGTTGAAGTGGTCCACTAGAAATCTTCTTATTACATCATTGAATTTACATTTTCAAATGTTAATATACACACTGCTGCAGTTAATAAATAATGAGTTCTTATTGAGGATGTCAAAATCCTCAGATGTTTTAATACTAGAACTTATTGAATTCATTTTTCAAGTTGTATCGCTTTTAGTCAATTAATGATAAACCTACTAAGGAGTTTTAAAAATTCTCTACTTCTGTGTATTTTAAAACATTTGTTTCTAAAAGCAATCCCTGATACCTCCCGGAAATAGATTCGTATTACATTGATTCTCAACTCGTGTTTCTTTTAACTCAATTTAACAAGCAATCCAGTGGAAAGCATGTAGCCTGACCAGTTGAGAAGTTAAGGAGGACAAAACACGGTTGTACATCATTTTTGAATTATCTATCACAAATATATAAAATAGTTTTTTGGATAAATAGCTTATCTTTTAACCTCTGCAAAAGCTACAATTCTTAGAATCGACTTCATCTAACTCGACTGACATAACGCAGCCTTGAAACTCTCTGTACTACTTTTGGCAAAACCCACAAAGCTTGTTAGCTCAAACTACTCATTCTGTCTAGAAATCCCAATAATTCTAAATACTATTTTGGCATGAAAAACGAACCAGTCAAAACAACGGAATGCGAGTTCAAAGATTATAAGTTTTAGGCTTAAGCCCGGAACTGACACTCTGGACTCGCATGTGAAGTGAACTAATTGAAAGATATGACCTTACGCTCTGTTTTACTCGCGAAATCTTATCGTCATCTGTCACTACTAATTTTAGTATTTTAGAAGTATTAGAATCAAAAACCAAAATAGTCACATTGTGTTTGATATTGGAAAGAAAATATTTAAGAAAAAAACTAACTGTTAATAGAAAATGTCTGCAAGTCGCAGCCAATTCAGAAGTTTGACTAACCCAAAAACATTTTCCAACGACCAAACAATAAATATTAGACTAGAAGGACCATAGACGTTCCAGAAAGACGACATATATTGTATAACTTAAATCCATATTTATTATATTAAGATTATAAATTTATAATTTAGGCTTGAAAAGGCTGATTTGAAGTGGCAGAAACAAAAGCAACAGTATTGATAGTAAAACTGTTCGACATATTTTAGTATGCAAATTGGCGTTTAAGAGCAAATAACCTAACTCAGATCCCATTTTCATGTTTTTACTGTTAAAAGTAAATATCACAATGAACTCAGAAGTGGTGAAAATGAGTTATTAGATGAAACGTTAAGAATGGAAAGTTTTGCAGATGTCTAAAAGCCATTTAATCAAATCAAAATCTTTTTAATGTTTATACCTACACTAATAAGTTTCCTTAGACTAAATTGACTGCTGACCTAAGCTATCATGTTTCTAAATAAGTGGAAACAAATCAGGGCATGTATTGTTCAACTTGATGTAGAATTCGATTATGTCGAGCTTAAGACTTCATGTTCTACTAGTTTCATGTTACTTAGCTGTACCATGACAATAAACATAGCCTAGACTTTATTGGATATGGTAAGAACTTAGGTATGATAAGAAAATCCATTTTGTAGATTGCCAGTTACATTATTTTTCATAAAAGGAGTGCAAATACGCTCATGGTAAGTAGCAAAAAATTAATTGCTGTTTTGTTTTTATAATTAATTCTTATTATATTGTCATAAAATTGTTTATACAGCGTATCCCAAATTCGTGGCTCGAGAATCGTAAGAAATACGAAATCGGTTAAATTAGAAAGAAGTTGCCTATTTTGGTGACCATTTTACTGATGTTTTTGTTTTTTCAAAAAAGTTCACGGTTTACTAGATATTTGCTAAAAACAAAATTGTCCGATTTTTTTAAAGTAGAATATCTCAAGAATGTGGAAAGATAGAGAAAAAAAGCCCGGCAAAAATAGGGTTTTAGAAAATTGATTTTCAAACACAATAAGTCATTTTCGCAGTCGTCCTTTGTTTTACTTTGGCGGTGAAGCGTACTCACAAATTTCTTTAAATGGAACGCCTACTTGAATTTAATATTGCTGAATAGCCGTTTTAAATGCTTTTTAATGACGTCCAGTTTGACATAGTTATTCTTTTGTTTTACCAAGTTATGAAGTAGAAACTATTTTTATAGTAGTGTGCTGTGATAATTAACACACCGGCAAAGTAAAACAAGAGATGATTGCAAAAATGGCTTTATTGTGTTTAAGAGTCAATTCTCTATAACCCTTTCTTTATCGTTCTTTTCTATCTTTGCTCGTTTCCGAGATATTCCATTTTAAAGAAAATCAGATGATTTCGTTTTCAGCGAATATCTAGTAGACCGTAGACGTTTTCAAAAACTCAGAAATATCAGTAAACTGAGCTCTAAAATAAGCAATTCTCTTCTAATTTAATTAATTTCGTATCTTTTATGGTTTCCGAGATTTCAATAATGAGCTACCAATTTGGAACACACTGTATACCATGTCCTACACGTACTACACTTGTTATGTAGGAATTAATTTTAAACCATAAACTGAGACTGTTTCACAATGTAATTTGGACGAATACACAGTTCCTAAAGAATACAAGCAACGTGGAATGTGAAAGACGCAAATTCAGTGAATTAAGCCTTTTCTACTTCACAAATGGAAACAGCACATTATAAAGAACAACCAATAATAATAAATTATTATTATTATTATCATCATAATATATATATGAAAATTTGGCAATTTGACTTTGGTTTATTATCGTTCGAAACGCTCTCTACGATTATTTTTCTTATACTTGATTTATTTGCTGTAACACTTCTTTCCCAAAATATTATAACACCAATTTGATTCGGTTACACAGTTAAACTCTTAGAATGCTCAACAAAACTTGAAGCGTTTGATTTTCTTTCTCAGGTAAGAATTAAACACTTGTCAAACTCCTTACAGCATTTATTGTGTATTGCAGCTTGCATATTGGAAGCTTACGATTACCCCTAACTATATTGGGTTGTTTATTGGATGGCTTACGTCTCTCTTCATTACGGCCATTTGCCGAATTCTCGAAGCTGTTGAGATACGTCTAGAACTTTTTAGTAATACTTCAAAGCACGACGTATGGTATAAATACTGAAAAGAAACAACTTGATATCTACTCTATGTCATTTATTATCTTGTTATTTGACTGAACTGGCCTTTTCAGTGATGTATCTGACCAAAAAGATGTTTTGGACCGTATGCAATCAGACACTTGACAATCAATGTAATTGTCATTGCCTTATAATGACATTCCTTCATTAAAAACGAATACGTTTTCGTGAAAATAAAACAAGAATTTTTCACCTATTTTTCCTCATTTTAACCGTTAAAGATTGCAATTTTTGATCGTTGAAGAATTTTATCATAGTGTGTGTATAAAATTACTTTTTATCTATTTTGGTGTTTAGTTAGTTTTAAATACTTTTTGGTGTTTGTTTAGAATTTTAGTGACTTCCTTATTTTGACAAAAAATCTCTGTACTACTTTAAAACAATTAAGCGTTTTACCAACTTAATAAAATAAGTAAAAATAAATGCAAAAAATATATAATTGAAGAAATGCAGATGATTGTGCAACCGGACCTACTGTTGAAGTCAGTTCATATGTATGTGCATTGTGCATCTAATCAACATATCTGGTAACTTCAAGGGATCTTTAGCTAATGTACTTTTCCTGCATTGTTTATAAGAAAGATACATGTACTTTCTCTTTTAACGCATTTCTTGTTTTGTGTTTTTTAATAAAGATCTAGGTCAAGGTTTATTTTTACACAATAAGTGTGTGTCCTTGTCCAATATAAATTGTTGCTGAATCAACCAAAAATCAATAGTTAATAAGTAACTCTTTAGTATTATTTTCAAAGTAAATTGTTGATATCGTCCTTAGTTTTACACTTGGAAGTTAGATTTACAAGTTTAATTTTTGTCCTGGTTTGTAAACTATGCAGTATCAAGCTAAATCAGTTTATTGATGTCTATCTCATCGAATTAACATTTAACACACGCGCGTAGACAATTTAAACTTGGATGTAAGATAATCTAACTCTTTGATCGAAAGCATGAGATAGATTAATCGCAAGCTATGTCAAGACATGTTAAGCTGTTTTTGTGATGTTTTAGGGATATCAAAAGTTACAACTTTAACCAACTACATATGATGGGGAATTCGCAGATAATCAAAGATTTTGATATCTCTAATGAAGATAGTCTTGTAAAGGATTAAGAACATCTTTGAAATTTATTGTAACTTCTGATTTACTTTTAAGTTTCAAGATTTATTTCTCTAGGCTAAAAATAAAGCATTTATACCCTCAATAAAATATATAGGGAGTTATTTTCATTTAATTCTTGCAAGCAACGCAATACTGTTTCAGGTTCACACGTAATGAATCATGACTGGTTATCACTGCAAGGAATAAATACAAAATATTTTTTCTAGTGAGCGCAATAAATATAACATCAAGATATTTTAAAGCATGCAAAAATAATTTATCTTTATGTTTCAGCAAAATTACTTATGACTAGAGACACTTTTGTTCATTTGCTTCCTTACTGAAAATAATATTTCTCTACTTTTTGCATCTTTCTGATTTTTTAAATGTTCCTCAGTATTTATTTAAGAAGTGAATCTAAATGGTATGTCTATTTTAGTTCTTCTGTAAATTCATTAAAAAAACAAACACTCCGAATTTTTTAATTTCTCTTTTAAAATTGTATTTTTATACTTACACTAAGTAAAACAAAAATATACAGCCTATTTAATTAAAAATACCAGAATTTAATTAAATAAATAGATATAAATGCCACGTGTAGCGAAGGCTGTTCTAACACACTCTCTACTATAACGTGCATTAATTACACATGGAAGAAATAGAAATTTCAATTATACCCAACTCGTTCTAGGTAAATATGCATTTTCGTTATATCAAGTAGTCTCATAAAAAATGCATTTCCAAAAGTTCATACAGATCACTACAAATACAATTTACGTGCAATAAATACACTGGTAGATTACTACTGAAAACTTTAGATTTACATTTTTATACGTAACTGAACATGACGTAAAATGAAAGAAAGTAATAATGCTGAGAAATCATTTACTATAACTTCATTTTAGTTCCTATACTCGTTAGCCCAACAGTCCTAGTTCATCAAAAGTTGAACCATAAATTGCTAACAAGCATTTAGAACTTTCCTCTTTAAGCAATTTGCAGTTCCATAATAAAGAGAACCAGGTCAAAACACTGGAAGAGGGAGATTTCAAATTTCGGGGTTTCAAAATACAATTTGCACTTTTTAAAATTTCATCATTTATTATGGTCTTTTCTTCATAATATTAAAACTGAATTATTATTAAACTTAATAAATTAGATTCTTATTCCTAATCCTTCCCGAAAGCGTAGATCTTGTTTTTAATACAGAGATTTTTCTGGCAGCAATGAATTTTTAAGCTGTAACTAAAAT
>VTPC01005540.1:9520-20703 GCA_011009095.1 Ignelater luminosus | reverse complement strand
CTTGTCAAAATTGATTAAGACAAATCACGTGTTTATACAGTTTTTTTATTTCGTGTTGAGTCTCAATCGTGAAACGTTGAAGCGAGTTTTAATAAAGCTTCCACGAGGTAAGTTACACACAGGGTGAGGTTTCGCAAGAAGCCTATATACAGAGTGTCGGATTCACGAGTAGTCGCGTGACCGACCATCAGAACCCTTCGATCTACGACTGCTGGCGCCTTCTTTTGTGAACATCTATCAGTTAGTAAGAGTTTTGGAAGTCGGTAAGCTTCTTTTTGTGTGAGAGTATGTAAGTTCATTTAAGTAATACTTAAAAGCACGAAGTATGGTATAAATTCTGAAAAGAAACAACTTGATATCTACTCTGTGTCATTTATTATCTTGTTATTTGACTGAACTAGCCTTTTCGGTGATGCATCTGACTAAAAAGATGTTTTGGACCGTATGCAATCAGACACTTGACAATCAATGTAATTGTCCTTGCCTTATAATGACATTCCTTCATTAAAAACGAATATGTTTTCGTGGAAATAAAACAAGAATCTTTCACCTATTTTGCCTCATTTTAACCGTTAAAGATTGCAATTTTTGATCGTTGAAGAATTTTATCATAGTGTGTGTATAAAATTACTTTTTATCTATTTTGGTGTTTAGTTAGTTTTAAATACTTTTTGGTGTTTGTTTAGAATTTTAGTGACTTCCTTATTTTGACAAAAAATCTCTGTACTACTTTAAAACAATTAACCGTTTTACCAACTTAATAAAATAAGTAAAAATAAATGCAAAAAATATATAATTGAAGAAATGAAGATGATTGTGCAACCGGACCTACTGTTGAATCTTTAGCTAACGTACTTTTCCTCCATTGTTTATAAGAAATATACATGTACTTTCTCTTTTAACGCATTCCTTGTTTTGTGTTTTTTAATAAAGATCTAGGTCAAGGTTTATTTTTACATAATAAGTGTGTGTCCTTGTCCAATATAAATTGTTGCTGAATCAACCAAAAATCAATAGTTAATAAGTAACTCTTTAGTATTATTTTCAAAGTAAATTGTTGATATCGTCCTTAGTTTTACACTTGGAGGTTAGATTTACAAGTTTAATTTTTGTCCTGGTTTGTAAACTATGCAGTATCAAGCTGAATCAGTTTATTGATGTCTATCTCATCGAATTAACATTTAACACACGCGCGTAGACAATTTAAACTTGGATGTGAGATAATCTAACTCTTTGATCAAAAGCGTGAGATAGATTGGTCGCAAGCTATGTCAAGACATGTTAAGCTGTTTTTGTGATGTTTTAGGGATATAAAAAGTTACAACTTTAACCAACTATGATGGGGAATTCGCCGATAATCAAAGATTTTGATATCTTCAATGAAGATAGTCTTGTAAAGGATTAAGAACATCTTTGAAATTTATTGTAACTTCTGATTTACTTTTAAGTTTCAAGATTTATTTCTCTAGGCTAAAAATAAAGCATTTATACCCTCAATAAAATATATAGGGAGTTATTTTCATTTAATTCTTGCAAGCAACGCAATACTGTTTCAGGTTCACACGTAATGAATCATGACTGGTTATCACTGCAAGGAATAAATACAAAATATTTTTTCTAGTGAGCGCAATAAACATAACATCAAGATATTTTAAAGCATGCAAAAATAATTTATGTTTATGTTTCAGCAAAATTGCTTATGACTAGAGACACTTTTGTTCATTTGCTTCCTTACTGAAAATAATGTTTCTCTACTTTTTGCATCTTTCTGATTTTCTAAATGTTTCTCGGTATTTATTTAAGAAGTGAATGTAAATAGTATGTCTATTTTAGTTCTTCTGTAAAATCATTAAAAAAAACAAACACTCCGAATTTTTTAATTTCTCTTTTAAAATTGTATTTTTATACTTACACTAAGTAAAACAAAAATATACAGCCTATTTAATTAAAAATACCAGAATTTAATTAAATAAATAGATATAAATGCAATGTGTAGCGAAGGCTGTTCTAACACACACTCTCTACTATAATGTGCATTAATTACACATGAAAGAAATAGAAATTTCAATTATACCCAACTCGTTCTAGGTAAATATGCATTTTCGTTATATCAGGTAGTCTCATAAAAAATGCATTTCCAAAAGTTCATACAGATCACTACAAATACAATTTCACGTGCAATAAATACACTGGTAGATTACTACTGAAAACTTTAGATTTACATTTTTATACGTAACTGAACATGACGTAAAATGAAAGAAAGTAATAATGCTGAGAAATCATTTACTATAACTTAATTTTAGTTCCTATACTCGTTAGCCCAACAGTCCTAGTTCATCAAAAGTTGAACCATAAATTGCTAACAAGCATTTAGAACTTTCCTCTTTAAGCAATTTGCAGTTCCATAATAAAGAGAACCAGCTCAAAACACTGGAAGAGGAAGATTTCAAATTTCGGGGTTTCAAAATACAATTTGCACTTTTTAAAATTTCATCATTTATTATGGTCTTTTCTTCATAATATTAAAACTGAATTATTATTAAACTTAATAAATTAGATTCTTATTCCTAATCCTTCCCGAAAGCGTAGATCTTGTTTTTAATACAGAGATTTTTCTGGCAGCAATGAATTTTTAAGCTGTAACTAAAATAAATCATTCTTCTTTTGTTTATTTTCTGAAACGCTTTCTGTTTTAATAACCGCGAGACACGCTCAAGCTAATCTTGTTATGAACGAAATTAAAATAAACTTGTCAGATAAAAAGAATAAGAAGAAATTTAAACAGACGCCATAGAATTAAATTAACATGATGGTCACCTGTGGCATGCATCTGTTAAGTTCTTAATTAAGTTAAGTGCTTTAAACAATACCTTTAATAATTTGACGCGCTTTTTCTTTTAACCGGATAGGATTAAAGTAGAAGATTCTTTTACCTTTGTTGTCTTAAAGTTGAAAAGGAAAAATTAAAGAAAAATAAAGGTATGTTTTGAAAGATAACAAACTTCTCCGATAATTCACAAACCGAAAGGTGCCCATGAATAGTCTTTTTTCTGAAAAATCTACATTTAGGTATCTTTCTTAAAATAAACATTGGGGATTCTTTTTATTGAACGGGGGTATTTTTGGAAAGAAAAGAAACTGGCGAATTCTTAATGCTAATTTAAAATCCAAAGCTTTTAAAAGGTTTTTAAAATATTAGTAAAACAGGTATTACCACCAAAAACATCCGTGTTTACTCCTGAAAACAATTTGATGTGATTTTAGTTTCATGTTAAAATTGCTTTCTCGTTCTGAAGATTCTGTGTTCAAATCTAAAACTTCTTGGATAAAATAATAAATATAATACTCTAACAATATGATGACAAAATAGTGTAACAAAGGCTACGTTTACAAACTGTATCAGCTGAAAACCAAATCATTTACTTCGCCATGTTTGATTAACTAAAAAAATATTTTAAGTAACAGAGGATACTATGAATGTTACATAAAATAGAAATTTTGAGCAACTTCCAGCAATAGCTCAGATGAGAAATAATGCTTCAAAGCTTAGTTTACTGGATATTCCTTTGTGTTCTGATGTGGAACCCTTTATTCTAGAGCCAAATGCAAATTTCGTAATGATAAAGTACAGAAATCCATATTGTTATTGTTTCAAAACCGGAATGTCAAATACGTATAATTAACTATGTGACTACTAATAAGCTTCTAACAGCTAACCTGATGTATTGTAGAACAACATTACAATTGACTTAATGAGTAATAATTCCTGAGATAGCAAACGGAGAATAGATTCTTTAAAATAGACCTTTTAGGTGCTTACCTGGAGATAAATAAAAAACAAAGAGTTACCCTTTGTGAATTAGCCTTGCTCGCCAACACAGTAATAGCAATGGCAATTGTTTAGCATCTCATTTAACAGACCTGGTCTACTACTTTCTTAGAGTACCTTCTTAACACCTAGAAAATCTTTGTTTTCTGTTTGAAAAACTTGCTTGCTAACCACTTGTATGGTATTCAAGCAAGGGTAATTAAAGAAACTTGGTATAAACTACGACAATCATTTAATTCGGCATAATCCTACGAATGTAGTAATAACGTTTCTGAAAACATCTACTTTGTCATCTGATTCTTCCTCGTCAACTAAACTCCATGACTCAGGTGAAGGAATATTTGAGTATTGTGTTTCTAGTCTTACTTACAATTCCATTTATTTTAGTTATGCAGAAACATACATATATTCAGAATAAAGCCTGTGTTGTTTAGGGTAGGGAAATCCAATATTTCGGGTAGGGTTGGACTCTCCCACCAGTCATGATGAGGAAACAACCACGTATTACATTACTTGTTAAATTATATTCGCTCAATTTGGTATTTTACGTTAGATAAAACGCATAACACCATCATAATTAGATATAATAATTTGAAATGTAAATTTTTGACTCATCAAAAGAGCAGAAATGCAGAAAAAATATATTAAGGGGCAAGATAGGCTTTTTAAAGCAGAAAGCAGCGATTGAGAAAAATTGGAGCCCTATGGACAAATTCTGAGCTCGGATTTGGAATCAGCGAGCAAAAAGCGTTTAGAAACAGCCTATGAAAGCCATTTAGCAAAATCATTTATGTCTAGTGTTTTGGTCAAGATAAATACCTAGAAGGTATCCAAAGTCTTTGGATAATTTGACAAGAGAAATCAATATAATTTTGTTAACATTAACCCAACAGTTTAAAACTGCTAGCAGACTTTTTGTTGAAACAAAAAAAAACCAAAACTGAAAAAAAATGTGGTAAGCTATTTGAAAAAAACCCAATCATTATCTTCATTGGAAATTAAAAACTATTGGAAAGGTAAGCAACCATAGTGAAACACATTGTGCTAGACAGTCAGAATACAGTAACTGTAGACGACCCATCGGCACATGGCGTAGGGTAAGTAAACAGATGTTATCGGGAAAGCATGCGGTCAAGGTGAGATAAGAAAAAGATTCTCTTACAACAATCACCGCTCGCCTTAAATATCGGGGGTGATATGCCCATACTATCGTTGAATGTCAGACATTGCGCTAACTTCACTGTCAACACAAAATTGTGTACTCACATCTCCTTTCTGACTCCTGATCTTCCTAATCCTTCTGTATAGGTATTACTGTTGGCTGCTTCAATCCACGTTGTTTACAGAAATCTTTAAAGCGTTTTCCTTGGCTCTAATTTTCTTGGGAGTCATACATCGGAAAGTCACATGGTCTGGATCATCTACTTGCATTCCTCATAAGCACGTAATAAAATTTATCAGTTAACTTTGTGTCAACATCTAACACTGTATTGTAGCTTGTTTTCTTCGTCAATTTTAAATAGTTTTCTAAACGACTGTTAATTTCTTTTCAATTTTCTCAACGGAAATATCTGCTAATAAAAGTATCTAGCCATCCGTAATAGCGATGGTAAGAAATAGTTATAAAGTCGCCTAATTGCTGCTATAGTTGACATCTTTTTCCACTATATTTCCAAGATTCATCACCATCTGTTGGTTTATGACTTTTGCAAATAAAATTGTGGAACGATTAACCAGTGTTGTCAAGATATGCAACTTTTTTGATAGTTTATTAACTTAACTGGAGTTGCAATAAAAACTACTAAGAAACATATCAGAATAATTAGAATAAATACGGTATTGCTTGTGATACTACCCAACTGATAATTAATTAAGAGAACGGAATTTATGCAGATTAAAAAGGGGAACGAATGCGACAAAAATGAGTGAGTAGCACTGCAATACTTGATAAATTTCTTAATACAATAGAATTATCAGATTAGTACACCAAGACCAAGTACCACCTGACATTAATCTCTAGCACGAAAATGCACCCACAGTTAGTTTCAAAATAAAATTTAAAATTTCATTAAAGAAATCTTCTACGATCCCCTGACAGTGTATCAATTTTAGTTGACTGAATGCCTTTTTCACTTTCAAGCACAGTTCAAGGAACCCTTGAAACGGCAACCTGCAGCGATCTTTTCACTTCAATGCTAAACATTAAAAATCCATATCTTGCGCTTACTATTACTGATTTTCGAATATCGATTTTCAGGAACCTAGCTACACACATATCTTGTGACATCTAAAACAAATTCGCACTTAAAATACGTAGTCCATCTCATCAAAGGGTTCTTAACATTATTAGTTCTAGTATTTAAAATAAGAGAGAAGGCTATATACAGGGTGATCATTTTAAAACTTCCCCTTTTGAATAACTCTTCAATTAGTAAAATCGTTAAAACGCGTCGATTTTGTTTTGGAGGGGCACATTTAATAACCTACTCTAGTCAGTTGGAAAACTTCCACCTTTTTAATTTTAATGGGTATAGGATTCTCAATCTTTTACATCAAAAAATCAAAAGTTCATGTTGTGAAAGTAAGTATCTACACAGAATGCAGTACAATCTCCATTTCATTTATTTGTGTATTATTCGAAACTGTGGTTCGACCCTGGGATAACATCTCGCCTACTGACCTAGATACGAAGATCAGCTGAGGGGTCTTCTATTCGAAACTAGGTCACCGACTGTAGGCTACCACTAGAGGTGGCATATCGATTTTATATATGTTTACACTATCGATGGGTCACTAATCCCAGTTTTTTCCATAACAATTTATTATCTATTATATCAAAAATACATGGATTTAATATAATAGTTAATTCTTGGTAAACATACTGCTTTCTTCTTCCAGCCATTTTCTTTCTGCCTGTTTTATAGCTTTTATCTGTACCGGAGTTGCGTATTGTGTTTCTACTATCTTAAAATTTAGTGTCAGATTAGATGTAAACACATTGTTAAAAATCATATGTGGAAATTGTGCTTTTTGTATTGTATCAAGAATGTCTTATATGATCTTCTTTGCTCGACTCGCAAATTCAATATTTTGAAATAGATTCGTTTTGTGTGGTTCCATATTCGAATAGAAGAGAAAAAACAATTTTTGTCTCGCACACTTGATTACCTTAATTGTAATGTAATGTAATGCGTAACATGTTTCAACCTTCAACGTCAAAATGGATGTATTCCAAGATATTGGATGACTTAAGTTGGGACAATCAAAATTCTAAGGTTATCTGCTTTCATAAAACTTTAAGACTCATCCAACCTATTGAGCAAATACACTGAAAACAATATTTATTATTCATTAATTAAATTAATCAGGTTCCAGTTTTAAAATTCATTATTTCCATTAATTTACATAACGTTTAGGGGGTGTCGTGTTGTCAATTAATTTAAAGACATTTTCTTAACTAGATCCTGATTAATTTAATTAATGAAGATAAAATATAATAATTAAGCAATTTAGAGCAAGATAAAATATTTACTACTATTATTTATTATTTATTATGAACAAACTTCAGAGAAGATTGTTTGTTATGTATTGCTAAGAACTGCAGCCTCACAGTCTCATTAAAGTGGTAATAATGGCTTATTGCCGGCAATACATTTGATGAGTAAAAACCAAATGAATGATTGATACTGTTTTATTACGTTCCAAATTTTTCTTTTTATACAATATTGACATGCTGACATTAATAACAAATTACAAACTAGGTAACACAGAAAAATAACAAATATGCAAATAACAATTAAAATATATACAATTCTGCAACTTTGGTTTTACAATTCGCTTATCTTTTTACTGGCCTAGACTTTCCTTTATTTATTATTTAATACGTTTATAGTACAACATAGTAAATTTATCTACTCGTTTTATGTAACTTGATACACTTTGATTGTAGAAGTGCTGACTGGTAAATTCCTGTACAATGAAATGTGACGCACTTCTTTTAATATGTTGCAAATGACCTAGAAAGTATCGTTATTAAAAATAATTTATATTGAAATATTAGATTTGATATAATTTTATGAAAATTGGATTATGTTTTTAAATGAAAAATAATGTTTAATCCAAGATTAAACAATTAACTCATTCGACAAGTCTTATACTCGCTAACAAGAACACAAATAAAGTGGGGTCTGTAAACCATACTCACCTCCATCATTTAAACTTCAAATGGCTTTTAGACAATGGTCAAAAATGAAACAAATTATAATCAGGAATTGAAAAAAAAGAACTCAGTTAGAAATGGCCTTGTTTAACCAGATTTCGGTAACAATTTAATGTTGACTAAGACAAGACGTTGCATTTCTTCGTATTACCTCTAAACAATTAAAATTAAATCGTCTAAATCGTATTTTATTTGATCAAAAATCTTTACTACAAACAGCTCTGAAGTGTGATAAATTTACACCTACAAGTTAACAAATGTTAGCTCGATATTCCTTCGACGTACCTATTAAGTTCCTTTACAGATATATCTTTGTACATCTTCCTTTGATAATATGACTTCCTACCCTAAAGATAAATAATCAATTTCCTTTCGATCCGTTTCCTTGCCTACAAGTTTGTTTACTCTGATGTGAACAAATTGTGCAACAGTATTTAAAAGTGTAGCTCTTAATAATAGTAGCTACAGTAATTTGTTGGTTAGAAATTATTAAATAATTTAGTAACAACTACGGAAATTTTTTTCAGAATTTGGTTCTAACACTGTCTCACCATAATCTTCACTTTTTGTTTAAGAAATTCTTCTTTTTATCGCAACAAATAAAAAGTTTCCGGCGGATAAATTAAATGGTTTTTCTTTACTTTAGCGCAACTTTCATGATAAAAAACTTGACAAGTTTTACATTTTACTGGTTTCTTTTGAGGTACTTTAGCCACAGAGCACTATACTCGTACTTGCACTCGGCAGTAGCGACCACTCTGAATAATAGTATAAAAACTCACTTTGGATCAAGTTTTACGAATAGTACTAGATAATACCTAAATAATTTCAAAACATATTTATGCTATGTTAGAATAATAGAATAATGGATAGTACATTATCCAATTTCAATTTGAATTTGTTCCACCTTAGCATTGATGTTAAAGTGTTTACTTTTTCCAGTTTTTTTTCTTTTTACATTTGTTTATGAAAACATCAAAAGAAAAAGAGAGCAAAAAAATTCCCTGGTTTTTACAGTTAAATAAGATAACAGCCTGAAAGTTGAAGTATTGAAAGCTGGTTTTTTAAATCATTATAGCGCTATTTGTGTAGGCGTTAAGGCAAACACTTTTTAGAGGTACTTATAAAGAAAATTGAATTTAGTTAGCTCACCATTTTGACAAAACCCGTACAAGCGAACATTTTTTTTTTTCTTTAAGACCTACGAAACATTTTAGGCGATAATTTATGTTAACAAAAAAATTCTTGGAAATTCTTTAAGCAAAAGCTGCACGAAAAGTGAAAGTTTTTATTTGATAAAAAAAAACTAATTTTCCCGCCTTTTACTGCTTAATTATGTCATAGAGTAAATTCTAACAGAAATAAAGCTAGACGAAAATTAGAAGAATACTTCCAAGAAGTGTAATCCTCAAAAATCTGACGCGGAATTTTGAAAATTTCAATTAAACTGTTTATGTGTCCAGGCTTTTGTTTTTGTGGTATTCTCATATTAAACAACTGCAGAGAACAGAATCTCGTGTTTAGTTATTTGGATGGAATGTTTTCACAATCCTAGGAGACATAGTATTTCACTAGAACAATGCTAAAAGCTGAGGTTGGTTTATTTGCTCGACTTGGAGGCGACATCATCATCATATCTGATAGTTTATATTCAACAGCAGTGTTTTTGCCGTCTTTATTCTTTTAACTTGTTGAGTGATAACTTGAAGTCATGTTAAAATCTATTTTTGATGTTTGTTTTTTTCCACAAGTAGAATACATTAGCGTGGCGTTGTAAAATTTATGAACATCATAATTTTTAATTTCTTTCTTTTTTTTCCCTCTAAGCATCCAAAACCATCTCGGCGTAATAAAATATAATGCTACTATCAAGGAAGATGAAATAACTTTTTAGGACAATCCCTTCAAAACGTGTATTCCACCAACTAGTTCAAGGTATGATTGAAATTTCATCTAAATTACGTGGTATCACTTTGTGCCGCTCAATTTTTAAATTTCTTAAGGAACTGAAAATGCATGATAGGAGCTTTATTAATTATAATTCTTTATTATTCTACTGTAACGGTATTTTCTAAATTTCTGCAACATCTGACACAGTTAAAAAGCACCCAAGCAGTTAAATTGTATTATAAAGTCTTTTATTAATGACTAATGAAGAATGTTCATAATTAAATTAATTTCTGTAAGAATCTTCTAAGGTTTACGTCGCTTCGCTTTGAAAAGGTTTTTAGTTTCTTATCTTGTCCACATTATTTCAGTCTGAAGGCATTTTTCAGTTTGACAAACAAAAAACAGTAGATTAATAATAATTTGCTAACCTATTACAATGATAATCCAATAAATCGGATATCGATAACCTGTAAAAGTTTTAGTTCCAATAACTATGTGGCATATTACACAAAGGAGTTTATATGCATGGTTACCTATCCACTTACCTAAGTGTGGAAATCCCTAGGGCTTGTTTAGAATTGTTGGCGTTAACCCGTAGATATAACAACAATAGGAATATTAATTATAACGATCAGAAATGGGAAAGCTCTACAAAACCACCTGAAGCAATCGAATGTTTAGTCTGTGCTCCTGTTTGATTTTATTATATCGAATAGCTCTTTCGCATAGTCTAAATTTTAAAAAGGTAATTATAACTTTAAACTACTCGAAACTTTAAAGTTTACTTAACCAGAAAGTTTTAGTCAAAGAAAATATGATTTAAGTTTGAGCAACTTTATTCCTAATTTAAAACTTAAAAGAAAATTCTTATCTAAGTATCTCTTGCGTTATCAGAAAATATGAAAGATGCGGTTTCTATAAAAAAATTTGTTGTTCATCTTTTAGCAGTAACCAAAAATCAATTTATATTTTTAGGGAAAAATGTGCCTTTCCTAAAAATGTTATAGAGTGGCATATTCTGTAGTGTGCCACTGAAGAATTAAAGGGTACGGATGTGTAAAAGCAGAAGACCGAGAAAAGAAGTTCCTTAACTTAACCTTTTCTGTAACAGTAGGCTATACCCTTTAAGAAAAAATAATCTAGGAACACCAACAATAAAATATAAAAAATTAGCCTACACCGATAGGAAAATAATCAAACAATTTTTATTTGCCATCCTCTAAACTCTCCCACGGCTTACAAGAA